>JABUQX010087735.1:0-15000 GCA_015478945.1 Trachelipus rathkii
AAGAGGAGTTGTTGAATATTTTAAGTGAACTTATTTATTTAACTAATTCTTTTTATTCCACATACTTTGGTTCGTCTATTGGCATTAAATGTTTTTTAAACCATATATTATTTTCAATAAATTAATAAATTTCAGTGCTTTTTTCTTTCTTATTCATATTTTAAAGTTTCCATCATCACTTTTATTATTATTATTTAATTATTATTATTATTATATTTATTATTATTTATTATTATTAATTTTATTATTATTATTATTTATCTTTATATTATATATTTAATTTATAATTATAATTATACATTATTATCATATATTTCATTATATTATTATAATTCCATAATTATAATATACTCTATTATGATCATTATAGCATTATACTTATTATTATCTATTATTATTCTATTATTATTATTTATTTTAATTAATTATTATTTAATAATTATTATTACATTTCATTATTATTTTCTTATTAATTTTATTATTTTTATCATTATCTATATTTACTTATTCATAGACTATTATATTATTTAATTATTTATATATTTGACACTGCAAATTTCTTTCTTTACGAACAAAAATTAAGCGGCGAAGGTATTCTTTCTCCATAATGTCATAGCATAAAATAATAAGGGATATAAATTTTAAGAAAACAGAAAAAGACAAACCTGCTTTATAACAAATGGGTGAATTTTCTAATAATATACTTATAAATTAATGTTAATAAAAGTAAAAAGAAATTACGACATATTATATCTACTTATTTTGAGTCTTCACACTCTATGGCTTCTTATAACAAGGTCATTAGGTCAATTTTTTAATTTCATGATTTAATATTTATGATAGATATCTACCGTCTAAAGTATTGTAGAGTGAATTATTGACTGCTATCAAAACTGTTTTTTAATTTAATTTCATACGAATACTGTAAGCGTGTAATACTATCCACGTTTCCCCAATGCATGGCAGACCCCGTGCGGGCTACCGCAAAGCTTTCAGGCATACACCGGTGCCAAGATTATATACTAAATATTAGGAAACTAACCACGTACACTACTAGATAATTTCGGGAGATACGCAGGGGTAGGTTATGGCGGGGGTATAAATCATGCGTAGGTAGTTATTCACGTAACGAATGGCGACTCCGATAAACATGGATAGGATAGTGCGTCAACTGTCAGGAGGTTTCAGAGCATGGTCTTCTTATCCATTCTCTCTTCTTTTCAACAGAGGTTAAAGGAATTAATGGATGGTAGTTTTAGGATTGTTGATTCTGAGATCTACCTCTGCTTTTTCTCCTATGCTGAATGATGAATGAACTCTTTCAAGCAGGAGATTATGGTTGCAGTTGAAATAACCAGTTTGTAGAAATTCAGCTTAAATCCTAAGGTACATATATTTATTGGATAACTACTGGATGGAATAACTTACATCAGCTACATCTCCAACTTACTTATAGTTGTTTCGCTCAAAGAGTGTAGAAATACTGTTCGTTTTATATATTCTCATGAGATGAATATCAGGATTCGGAAGAGGTACAGTTATACTAAGCTCTGGAAACGCGCCTTAGTACGTTGGCAATTGCTTGCTCTAAAATCTTATCTCCTCCTATTGGAAAGTACTTAAGCAAACAGCTTCAACTTTAGCAGAAAATTAAAAACTAGGCAATATTTCGCTGTCAGAGATACAAGAGAAGGGAAAGAGATGAGAGAGAGAATGCAGGTAGACGATTATTTTACAATTTCAATATATCCTTTTCAATATTTATGTCTTGAGATCAAGTGCCGAGTGTATCACGGAAACATGTTCATAAAAATTTGTTATCATTTTTCCAAGATACGACTTATTAATAGTTTTTACGGGTCTCTCTGAAGTTAACTCGATTCTTTTTGTCCGATTACTTTCCCTTTTTATGTGCTTTTTACTCCTGTTGTGATTGAATACTGTTTTATTAAACAAGAGTACTTTCATGTGATTTGAATAGACATATGACTAATTCTGACAACACTTTCATCCAGTTTTTAATTCCAAGAGGATAAAACATTTAGTGAACATGAAATATTACTTAACTACATTATTTCACTATTATCTAACTCACATTCGCTCTTCTCACTTTGGCTATACGTAAGACTTCTACTACTACTTTATTATCATCGACTGTTATCAACTAATTAATATATTGGATCTATGGGTTACTTTACTTATACCTTTTTTACGAGTTTATTCCATTTGTCACTATTTTATTATTTTCTTTGTCTTTTATCCTTTACTGGCCCTTTCGCCACCTACTTTAGGCTATTATCATTACTATATATATATATAGCCCCTTGAGTGCTAATATTCACCCTTCTATATACGACTTCTTTTAATGCATCACTACGCTATTACTCACGAGATACGCATCTACAGTACACGTACTATGCTCATAATATAGATATACGTCTTAGTATCTTCACTTACTTACTATATATATATATATTATATATATTGTTTGTTAGATTCTCTCACCACTCAAGCTTGAATCAAACCGTAGCTATCCTTACTTAGTTTCTTCAAGGTGATTCTTATTCAATCGACGGTAAAAAGAAAGTATGTGAGGAGTTCACGTTAATTATTAATTTTATACATTTAACATAATGCACATATATTCTATATAATTACTATTTCCTTCTCAACCTAACTAACTAACTAAATCCAAATATTCAAATTCTATTGCAATATATATAATTTATATCTATATATATATTATTATATATATACTTATTATATATATTATCATCATTATTCTTATCATATATATATCTTATATATATTATATATATAATATTTCTATTTATCTATTCTATATTATATATATATTCTCTAATCCCTTGGCTAGGTATACGTTAGTACAGGCTTTCTCATTTCGGGGATAGCTACTCGGAGGTTATGGTGATCTTCTATACTCTATCTATATTATATATATATATATATATTATCTATATTATATCTATTGTTCTATTACTACTATATATATTACTATATATATCTATTATATTCTATCTTAATTCTTCCTTATATGTTTTTCCGATTTTGATTTCTATACTATATATTTCTATCTCTTTATATATATTATATATATATATATATACTACTTATATGTTTTACTAACTATTATGCTTAGGTCTATATAGTAGTTTGATTTGTCTCCTGTGTCAGTATTGTAGCGATTTATCATCGAGAGCCGCCTTTTCGGATTATGTGATGCGCAATCATCGAGATCTGGTTCGCGTTTAAACTTGAACTCACTTATACCTGTAGCTTGTGGAATTGTTGTATATCCAACCTTGCACAAGATATACATTCAGTCAGGCACGTAAGGATAGATATATAGAGGGGGTGCACCACCGAGGGTCTAGGACACCGAATTGCGCTTACGCCCTTGTGGCGGTTGATCTGAGCAGACGATAATTTAAGGCCTAACGAGACGTTACCGGCGTCATAGCGCATTGACTGACAGGGTAATCCCGTACGTAAGATTCGCGTTTAGAATGTCATCTTGCACGTCAGCCCGCGCGAATTCATGCGCGCGCCGCCACATGACACACTTTTACCACATACTTACACATTGTTTCTCACTATAATTATAATTTTGACGAATTTATTTTATCTACACTCTGTTAAACACCATATCCCCTCTTCGTGTCCTGATCTCTTATTTTCTTTTAGAACCCTTTTCTGAATCCTAGAATTCAGGTATTCGAATCGCACTGCACTGTACTGCATTCTGTACTTCCTGTCACGCGGTCCTGCGCAGCCCGTCACTGTTCTATACTTTTGCTACCACTTGGCCTCTCTGATATGAAGCGCAATAGAGCCCCTATCGTCTAATCAAACTCTCGTACATACTGATCATGGTGTTGATAACTGAGTGCCCTGGCGAGCTCTTTGCGTTACCGTAGGGTTTTCACTCCTTAAGTGGGTGTTGCACATTTCCCTTCAGCGTCAATGCGTCAAATTCGTCCATAAAAACTATTGTTAAGGGGGGCGTAACGGTGACAGCTAACGATTTTGGAATGTGGGGAGCTATATGAATGACGTAGATCTCGTCGGAGGGAGCGAGATACGTTTCCTGCTCTGCGGGTGGCCACCCTGTCAAGGGGGGACGCTGCTCCCCTAACACTTCAAAAATGCAGTCATCTAGAAGAATTGAACTTGGAGAAAGGATAGAGGATTCGGAGTCGGAGACGGGGTTGGAGTCGGATTCGGCTTCGGAGTCCGGGGACCCCACCGGAGGGGGGGTCTCAGTTTGAAAAAAAGAAGAAGAAAATTGCACTGGAGATGCTTAAAACTCATTGAGGAAGATAATAATAGAAGAAGAAGAAAGGAAGAATGAGGAACTGAAGGAAGAATGAGGAAGTTGAAGGAGTCTGAGGAGTAGTCAGTCCAGCACTGCACACCGGTGTAGGAGGCCGGTGTACGGTGCTAGTACTAGTAAAATTTTTTATTGTGTAATGACACAATGTTGGTCGTCTCTTTATATAGTTATAGGGTTACTCTGTAGATTTCTGTAAAATAATGGTATTTTTCAGACCACTACAAGTAAATAGATTTAAACAATAAATAAATTATATAATATAAATAAATATTTCAATTAAATAATAATTCTCTTATCCTTTATTTTGTTTATAAACTCCAATTTCACGTTTTTATCAATACCACTAAAGCAGTAAATCACTAATATCAACCACTATCTACTCAACCTCCTCTTACTGTCCATTACCTTGCAATCTATTGATCTATTTGAATTTTTTTCTATTGCATTAGCGGTGCGACATGTTGAGTAGTATTCCGCATCCTGTAATAGGACATTATACATTATATATTATATATTTCTTTATGAAAAGATCAGACAATATATGCTGAGCCAGTAACACAGCGTTTTCACATTAATAACGCTTACTTAGCATCATCTGAAACTAGAATATATACCAACGGAAGGCGGGACAAACTACCCCATCTTAAACACGGAAAAAAATAAAAATAAACCGCTACATACACAACAGTTTCAACACCACTAACCACTAGTAAGTAAACCTAACATAACATCCCAAAAACGTAACTCTAATTCCACTTGTCCAAGCATGTCTCAAACATAACAATGTTAATTTTTACATTAACATGGTAATTTTTAACAAAACTTTAAAAAAAACTTGTGTAATTAACATACAGACCAGCGAAAGTATCCTAACGTAACAAAGTTTCATATTAATAAAGTCAACATAACATTACCAGAACACTAAGAAATAATGTACAAAGACAAACCTGACACGTCCTAAGCAAGATAAACTGCCAACAATAACACAAAGATCCACACTTAACCACCAGCAAAAGTAACTAACATTGCGCACAACACATGCGCACACAACACAACTACACTATATCACAACACATCAATATTCTGTCATTTCTACATCATAAAGGTTAGCCACACTTTTAATACATCACACATTCATACACAAAATCATCGTTCATCGAGTCCCAATGCAGCAAAAGTTATTTAAATTACACAATCTTACACATCCACATACACACACTAAAGACTAATAAACAACCCATCAATCAATAACAATTTTAACCAATAAAGTTCACATGATGGGAAGTAAAACAAGTTTTCGTATTGAAAATTTACACGATAATTTTATCATGTGTATTTTAAACCTCTAAATCCATTAACCACATATACTATAAAAAATAATATCTGTTTTTTTAAATATATTAATTCGTCTGATCAAGCGAACCATATGGATTTCAAAGTTGGTACGTTCTATAATATATCTTCTCTAAAGATTTTCCAAATATCCCTCTTTTGATTAGATAATGTAAGTATACAATTGTCCTTCAGTCACAACACTATAACCATTTTTCGCGTATGACGATTCAACATTTATCTATTTTTAAACCTCTTCCATTCTCACAATACTATAAAAACAGTAAAAACCCTCCTCAAGCTGAGTTTTTATTTAGAAGTTCGCATTTCTGTATATTTCCTTGCATTATATGGGAAACCACATGTTTCGGTGGTAAACTATCGTAGATTCACCGTGAGCTATTGTAATTAAGTCATCGAGTATGTTCACACGTAAGAATGCGATGTTAATCTCCATTTTTTATTTTAAGCAATGCTGTAATATTTTCAGACGTTCGAACGAGAAACCTATACATGTACGGTAGAAGGTCACAGCATTCGATGGTTTCCAGTAGTTGCGTCACTCAAGGGTTTTAATATGGTCAACACGACGCAGAGCAGCAACGTCGCTATTTCTATTAGAACCACTTATGTTGTTCCCAGTTAGATATTTCACTAAACGTTGATCTTTTCGGATAACAAGCACTTATCCTCTACCCATACAGACCGATGTCGATAATCTTGATGAATCCATCAGCGCAAACGAATAAAGGTCCTATATTTGCCCTTTGGCAAGAAATGCAAGCAAACGTAACGACTGCCAATCTTTGGTTTACGATTAATATAAATGCACATCATTGGGAATAACGAAGCTCCTCGTGAAGATATTAACAACAGAATGTAGAGATGCGAGGAGATGTCATCGTACCAGTACAGCGAAAAAATGTCCTACTGATGGAAATCGTATGCGTAAACAACCCTTATAGGTAATGAGATTCTTTCTTTCAGCCAATCCGAAGAATGTAAACAAGAATATGAAGAAGAAGTCCAAATGGAAAAAAGAAGAGAAGGAAAGCAACAACAACAGCAACAAACAACAACAACAACAACAACAACAACAACAACAACAACAACAACAACAATAACATTAGTACAATAATAAGTTCTTTATATACCAAACCAACGAATATATGCTAACGTATGTAACTTGTTTTCATGTTAATAATGCTAACATAGCATTACCAGAACTAAGAATATACTGTACAATAACAAAATCTAACACACCTTACGCTAGAATAAACAACTAACATTAACAAAGCTCCATATACTCAAAAGCAGTAAAGTACCTAGCACGGCGTACAAAACCGTAACCTATCCACACTTTTTCAAGCATATCTCTAACATATCATTGTTAATTTTCACCATTAACATATTGATTTACGTAGCATTTCGAGTATCATTTCGGATAAACATAAGCACAAAAATGAGTTCTTATAATACTAACCAGCGAATATAGGTTAAAACATTACAATGTTTCCACAATAATAAAGCTAACATAGCATATACTGAACTAAGAAAATAATGTACAACGACAAACTTAACACAACTTATCGCACTAATAAACAGTTAACATTAACAAATAGTTCAACATTAACACCAGTAAGTAACTAGCATTGCATACAAACCGTAACCTATTCATACTTTTTTAAATAAGTTCTATATATACTGGCCCACGAAGATATGCTTACGGAACAAAGTTTTAGCATCAATAAAGCTAACATGTCATAACCTGAACTAAGAATATAATGTACAATTGCAAACCTAACACATACCTCCTCGCGAATGAATAATCAGCTAACATCCTGAAAATTCCCAAACCTTTCAAAGGTAAAGTAGCTAACAGGTCATACAATACTCGATATGTTCCCACTTTTCGAGCATATTAGCAGCAGATAAAGCGTATTATTAAAACAAAATCCCTTAACAAAAAGTGACCAATCTATCAAAGAGCCACCATCTTGAACTATGAATTGACACTATCTTAATCAAAGTGTCACTCGTTTTCGAGTATAACATCAATCATTTGACCAGTGAATAAACGTAGACATTAATCAAAAGTCTAGGCAAACCTAACAATACTCAACAAAAACTTAACCTAGGCTCAAGTTTCTAACACATCATCGTCAGTAAACACAGTAATATCTTAACAAAAACTCATCATTTCTCTAAACAAATCAGTGCTAACATACCTATGCGTATGAATAATCCGCTAACTCCTGAAATTCCCTACTTTATGAAAGATAAAGTAGCTCAACAGGTCATAAAATACTCGTCATGTTTCCCACTTTTTCCAGCAATTTTCAGCAACAGTAACGACCGTAATTATCTAACAAATTCCCTTAAAAAGTGGCCAATCTATCAAAGATACCTGCATCTTGAACTATGAAGACACTAACTTCATCAAAGTGTCACTCGTCTCGAGAATAACATCATTTGACCTATGAATACAGCGTACAGACATTAGCAAAAATTCTTCGGGCAAACCTAACATTACACTCAACAAATCTTAACATAGCCTCCGTTTCTAACACATCATTGCCAGGTAACAAGGTAATATCTTACAAAAACTCCATCATTTCTCCAACAAATCAGTGTTATTTCACCCAGTCATAGTAATATTTAACATACGTACCCAACTTACGAATAAACAGCTTTCATTAACCCAGAGTATCTAAAGCACCACACCACCTCCTGAGAGAAAACCAAAGGGGATGCATCCCTTGAAAAGTGTGTGAAACCTAAGAGTGGGATCACCCGAAGGGGTGTAAGCGGGTTTTTACCCCTCCGAAGGAGGGGTAAGGTCTCAGCCCTTCGGGCTGAGACCTAAAACCCGCTTACACCCCTTCGGGTGATCCCACTCTCAGGATTCACACCCTTTCAAGGGATGCATCCCCTTGGTTTCTCTCGGGAAGTGATGTGTTGCTTTAGATACTTGGTTAATGAAAGCTGTTTATTCGTAAGTTGGGTACGTTATGTAAATATTACTATGACTGAGTGAAATTAACACTGATTTGTTAGAGAAATGATGAGTTTTGTAAGATATACTGTGTTAACTGATGATGATTGTGTTAGAAACGTGAGGCTATGTTAAGATTTTGTTGAGTAATGTTAGTTTGCCAGGAAATTTTGCTAATGTCTACGCTTATTCATAGCTCAAATGATGTATACTCGAGACGAGTGACACTTTGATGAAGATAGGTCAATTCATAGTTTCAAGATGCAGGTATCATTTGATAGAATTGCCACTTGTTTTTAAGGGAATTTTTAGATAATACGTCTTTACCTGTTTCTGAAATGCTGGAAAAAGTGGGAACATCGACGAAGTATTCTATGACTGTTAGGCTAACTTTATCTTTGATAATAGGGAATTTTCAGGATTTTAGCGGATTTAATTCATACGCTAGGTATGTAAAGCACTGAATTTGTTAGAGAAATCGATGAGTTTTTTTTTAGATATTACTGTGTTAACTGACGATGATGTGTTAGAACGTGAGCTGGTAAGTTTTGTTGAGTAATGGTTAGGTTTTGCCCTAGACTTTTTGATAATGTCACGTTTATTCATAGGTCAATGATGTTATACTCGAAACGAGTGACATTTGATGAAGATAGTGTCACATTCATAGTTCAGAAATGGTGGCATGCCTTGATAGATTGGTCAGCTTGTTAAGGGATTTTGTTAATAATAACGGCTTTATCTGTTGCTAATATGCTCGACAAGTGGGAACATATCGAATAATGTGTTTGACCTGTTAGCTACTTTACCTTTGATAAAGTAGGGAATTTTCAGGATGTAGCTGATTATTCATGCGTGAGGTATGTTAGGTTGTCAATGTACATTATATTCTTAGTTCAGGTTATGACATGTTAGCTTTATTGCTGTAAAACTTTGCTCCGTAAGCATATCTTCGTGGGCCAGTATATATAGAACTTATTAAAAAGTATGAATAGGTTACGTGTTTGTATGTTAGTTACTTTTACAGGTGTTAAGTGTGAGAGCTTTGTTATATGTATTTATTGTGAAGTGAGAGTAGTCGTTTTGTTAGCATTATTTTGCTCTCACTTCATATGATGCTATTTAGCTTTTATTTTAGTTGTGAAACATTGTAATTTAAACCTATATTCGAACTCGTTATGTGATAAAAGAGAGATAAAGAACTCATTTTTGTGCTATGTTTTGCGAAATGATACTCGAAATGCTACGTAAATCAATAGTGTTAAAGTAAAATTAACAATGATATGTTAGAAGATATGCTTGAAAGTGTGAATAGGTTACGTCTTTGTACGCTGTGCTAGGTACTTTACTGCTTTTGAGTATGGAGCTTTTGTTAATGTTATTTGTTTATTCTAGCGTAAGGTGTGTTTAGATTTGGTATTGTACAGTATATTCTTAGTTCTGGTAATGCTATGTTAGCATTATTAACATGAAAACAATGTTACGTTAGCATATATTCGTTGGTTGGTATATAAAGAACTTATTTTTGTACTATTTATTGTTGTTTTGTTGTTGTTGTTGTTGTGTTGTCATGTTGTTGTTGTTGTTGTTGTTTGTTGTTGCTGTTGTTGTTGTCTAGCGAGAATATATACCCTTTTGAACTGATATGGTTCGTTTGTGCGTTGTATTCTTGTTTACTTTCTTCTGATTGGCTGAAAGAAAGAATCTCATTACCTATAAGGGTTGTTTACGCATACGATTTCCGTCAGTAGGCCATTTTTTCACTGTACTGGTACGATGACATCTCCTCGCCTCTCTACATCTGTTGTTGATATCTTCACGAGGAGCTTCGTTATTACACACGATGTGTCATTTATATTTAATCGTCAACCGGATGGATCGTTACGTTGCTTGTATTCCTGCCAAAGGGTCAAATAATAGACCTTTATTCGTTTGCGCTGATGGATTCATCAAGATTATCGACATCGTTGCTGTATGGGTAGGATAAGTGTTTGTTATCCGAAAGATCAACGCTTAGTGAAATATCTAACTGGGAAGACAACATAAGTGGTTCTAATAGAATAGACGTTGTGCTCTCGTCGTGTGACAATATTAAAACCCTTGATGTACGAAACTACTGGAAACCCATCGATTGTGTGACCTTCTACCGTACATGTATAGGTTTCATCGTTCGAACGTCTGAAAATATTACAGCATTGCTTAAAATAAAAAATGAATTAACATCGCATCTTAACGATGTTGACATCCTCGAATGACTTAATAATATAGCTCACTGGTAATCTACGAGTATTTACACCGAAACATTGGTTTCCCATATAATGCGGTATACAGAAATGCTTTAATAACTATCAGCTTGGATGAGTTTACTTCTCTCTTGTATGAGAGAATGAGTTCTGTTGAATCGTCATACGCCGAAAAATGGTTTAGTGTTGCTGAAGACATTTACACTTACATTCTTTCAAAGGGTATTGAATCTTTAGAGAGATATATAGAACGTACCCAACTTGAATCCTATGTTCGCTGATCAGACGAATTAATTATATTTAAAATAAACTTATATTTTTATGTTTTTATTGTTTTAAATTACTAAATTTTCAATGAAAATTATATGTTAAAAAAATCGAAAACTTGTTTACTTCCCTCGTATGTTCGATTTATTGACTACATTGATGATGATGGTTGTTTATTCGTCTGGTCGTGTGTGTGTGTGGTGGTTGTGTGTGTGTGTGTGTGTGTGTGTGTGTGTGTGTGTGTGTACGCAATGTTAGTTACTTTGCTGGTGTTAAGTGTGGATCTTTGTTAATGTTGGCAGTTTATTCTTGCTTAGGACGTGTCAGGTTTGGTCTTTTGGTACATTATATCTTAGTTTGGTAATGGTTATGATGATTTATTAATATGAAAACTTTTGTTACGTTAGCATACTTTTTGCTGGTCTGTATGATAATTACACAGGTTATGTTAAAGTTTTGTTAAAATTACCAATGTAATGTAATTAACATTGTTTAATGTTTGAGACATGCTAGGTGAACAAAGTGTGAATAAGTTACGTTTTTGGATGTTATGTTAGTTACTTTACTGGTGTTAAGTGTGAAACTTTGTTAATGTTAGCGGTTTATTCCTGTTTAAGATGGAGTAGGTTTGTCGTTGTGGGTTATATTCATAGTTCAGATGATGCTAAGTAAGCTTTATTAATGTGAAAAGTTTGTTACGTCAGTATATATTGTCTGATCTTTGTATAAAGAACTTGATTTTATGTTTTGTTTATCCAAAATACTACTCAACATGTGACCTTAATCAATAGATTAATAGATCAATAGTTCAAGGATGGACAGGTGGGAGGTTGGATAGTGGTTTGATTTAGTGATTTACTGCTTTAGGGTATGTAAAAACGTAAATTTGGAAGTTATAAACATAAAAAGTGTAAGAAATTTTATTTATTTATTTATTTATTTATTTATTTTTATCTTTTCTTGATGGTTCTGAAACCATTATTTTCGAAATCTACAGACCCTATAACCTATATAAAGACACCAACATTGTTTCATTACACAAAAATTTACTAACTAGGCACCGCACCGGCTCCTACACCGGTGTCTGTGCCTACTCCTCAGACTCCTCCTTCCTCATTCTTCCTCCTTCCTTCCTCCTTCCTCATTCTTCCTTTCTTCTTCTTCTTCTTCTTCCTCGGTTTTGCATTCCATGCATTTCTTCTTCTTTTTTTTCAAACTGGGGACCCCCCCTCCGGTGGGGTCCCCGGACTCCGAAGCCGAATCCAACTCCAACTCCGTCTCCGACTCCGAATCCTCTATCCTTTCTCCAAATTTCAAACTTCTATGATCATTTTTAATTTTTTAGAGGGACAGCGTCCCCCCTTACAGGGGGACGCAGAGAAACGTAATCTCGTCTCCGACGAGATTACGTCATCATATAGCTCACATTCAAATTTTAGCCTGATACGTTAAGCCTAACATGGTTTTCAGGACGAATTTGACCTTGACGCTAAGGAGGCAACATCCACTTAGGGGTGACCTACGGTCACCAAAACTCGCCAGGGATCAGTTTATCACACACAATAATCATATACAAAGTTTGATAGCGATAGCTCTATTCCTTCATATCAGAGGCCAAGTTGTGCAGTACAGTGCGGTGCGGGGCGGTGCAGTACAGTGCAGTGCGGACTCGGAATCGCTGAAGCAGGCGCAGAAGGGTTTAAAAAAACAACTCAGAAGTGATCCCCGAAGGGGATCACTTCTTCGATGTAATAATAATAATAATAATGGGTATGTGTATGTGTTATGTGCGCGCGCTGCGCTTCGCGCGCCTGAACGGTAATTCGTCTCCGCACGAGATTTAGGTCATCACGCTCGAGCCAACTCTCGTTAGCTTAAATTTCGGTCGCTCAGATCAACGCCACAAGGGCGTACGCTAATATCGGTGGTCCACTCGGGGGGTGGACCCCCCTCTTATACATCCTACAGACTTTTGAAATTTACACGGATTCGTGCTTATCCCATACATAGATTATAATCCCAAGTTTAAGCAATATCTCTATTCCTTCATATCGAAAAGGCTGGTATCGCTCAAACTGCGGCATCACTACTATATATATATATATATATATATATATATATATATATATATATATATATATATATATATATATAAATATATATATATATATATAATATATATATATGAATATTTATAATATATATATATATATATTAATATATATATATATATATATATCTAATATATATATATATATATAAATATAATATAAATCGAGACAGAATATATGTATACAAAATAAATACACAAAGATTAAAGAAACGATTTCTTAACTTATTTATGGCCGATCCGTTGTTGTCAGCCGCTGACCAGCTCCAGCGAACCCACAGGTGTTGTGTCGGTTTCCAGAACCGCCTCCGATGCTCCAATGACTCGTCCGTACCACAGTGAAGTTGAGTCAACCAAATCTCACTAGATCCTCCGATCAGAATAAACCTTCTACTGCGGTGCTCCAATCAACACCGTTGAATGATCCTCCAAATAGTGTTCCGGTTTATGTTTAAGAGCTCAAAAGTGCTCCGATACTTTATTGGAGGCAAAAGAACTCCTGGTGCCTCAAAAACGCCGTCCAAGTTCAATTTAACACGTTTTCTGCTTCCAAACACCGCACCGGGTACTTGCACCACGATTTTAGATGCATTTTTTCTCATCAGTAGTTTTATCTAATATATTAAATTGCATCCTATTATAAAGATTTATTATTAGCTAAATTAATAAAAATTTCAGAACCAATAGTAGAACAAGAAATTATATATATATTAATTAGGAAAAAATTATTGATAAATATAGAATAAAAAATACACATTATAATATATGTATGTAATAAAAATTTATATGCCTATTAGAAATATAAAACGTGAAGTGAATCATATTCATGAAGCATGGAAAACTGCTTAAAGAAAAATAACATTATATGTGTAAAAAAATTTATTGCCTTAGAAATAAAACGTGAAGTGATAGAGCAAAACTAAGATCATTTTCGTGATTAGCGGGAAAATTACGTATAGAAATTGTTGAAAAACCTTAGACATCACAATTTTTTTTCAAACGCAGATCATTGTAATAATTAATAAATAAGAATAATAATTCAGAAGCCGCATGGGCCTATCTAGACTGTCCCAGTCAACCCATAATAATTAATAATTAAGAATAATAATTAAGAAGCCGCATTAACCCCTCTAGAATGTCCCAGTCAACCCATAATAAATAAGAATAATACTTAAGAAGCCTCATTGTTATAATAATTTTGATTAAATAAAAAAGGTCATATTTTTAGTAAATGAGCTTAGTAGCTTAAAATATCAGTTACCTGTGTGAATAAACTCTTATTACCTATTCTCATCCGCATCTTCGAATATTGAAAGTTTATATCTGTTCCACTTATATATATATATATATATATATATATATTATTATTACATATTATTATTATTATTACATATATATATATATATTTAAAGGAGTATATATATTATTATTATTATTATTATTAAGTATATAATATATAAACTTTATTATTATTATTATTATTATTATTATTATTATTATTATTATTATTATTATTATTATTATTATTATTATTATTATTATTATTATTATTATTAAAAATATAAATAATAATATTATTATTATATATTATTATTATTATATATATATATTATTATTATTATTATATATATATATATATTATTATATATATATATTATTATATTATTATTATATATATATATTATTATTATATATATATATA
>JABUQX010087735.1:20000-25000 GCA_015478945.1 Trachelipus rathkii
GTAAAATTCTTGCCCAAATTTTACTGAAAACTGATGTTGTGAATGATTCTGTTTTTAATGGCATGAGGATTCTCGCCCAAATGTGTTCGTTATGAACTAACGATGGCTGTTCTTGTAAAGTGAGCCTCGTCGGTAAATAAAACCTTCGTTAAAAAATTTGGGTCAATACATTTGTCCAAAAATCTTTGACAAATAACAACACGAGGAACATAGTCACTTGGCAATAGAGTTTGCACCTGATGGACGTGGTACGGGTGTAACTGTTGCTCGTGTAGTAACCTCCAAATACCAGATTGGTTCGAATTAAACTGTAGTGACAATTCTCGCGTGCTCTTTTCAGGATGCTCAGAAATTTCATTAAGAACTAATTCTTCTAAATCAACAGTCCTATGAGATCGGGGTCTGTCTACTAGTGTGCTCTTTGGACTGCAAATACCCTGTTTCAAACAGGCGTTGATGAATAGTGGCAAAAACTTTGGACAAATTCTGCTGGGATATTTCTATCGGTACAAACCTCTTGATGCAGAACTATTGCAGCATCCCATCATATACATTAGATGATGTCAAATCCATTTCTAGAGGCGGATACGTGGTAATTACGTTTCATGTTCAATAACGAAAGAAACACGTAAGAGACACACACAGTCAATGAGTTACATTGTAATGCGTAACACAAACAGACAGTTGGTTGTTTTGGTCAACAATGTGCTGAAATGTTTAATGGAAGGAGTAGCTGTTTGTGGAAAAGTTGTTATTATTTAAATGAGATGTTTCCAATTACTAAAATTTACATTCTCCCTTATTAATAGTCATAATTTATTAAATGTTATTATACCATTTGATTCTGCGTACAACAATAGGTGTTTTTTGGTTCCTTAACATTTTAACCTAAGTCATCCGCTTTCATGGAATGTCGCCTCAAATACTTTTAACGGCCGCCATTTTTAAATTTATAGTAAATTTGATACTTCTTTTTGTCGTCATTAGCACTACACACAACAGTACTCATCCCAAATATAGGGTTTGTAACCTACTTGGTTTCGTAGATACAAAATATTTAGTAAAAAACACATACAGACAGCCAGACGGAAAACTAAGCACATTACGTCATACCTTTATAGGAACTTGTACCTTTATTTTTGCATTTCTTATCAGTTACCAAAACTTTTACCATAATTTTGAATCAATCCCTGTATATATATATATATATATATATATATATATATTATTATATATATATATATATATATATATATGTTATATATATATATTTATATATATAAAAAATATTTATATATATTTTTATATATATATATATATATATATATATATATATATATATATATATATATATATATATATATATATATATATATATATATATATATATATATATATATATATATATATATATATATATATATATATATATATATATATATATATATATATATATATATATATATATATTGAAAATTCTTTCAATGCATAGGAAGGAACAAATCTTGACACAAACCAAATAGCTATAAAAAAGGTTTTATTAAAGTAGTTTGCAAACAATTTTAGTGTAAATTATAAGATTTATATTTGGAGCTTATTGTTGTTTAAGGTTAGCCATCTCTTTTGCTTATGTCCGCTTCTGATCATAACTTTCCCGTGAATGCCTTGTAATCAAAAACGAAAGTGTCCCAGGGACTACTCATTTGGCGTTCTGTATGAAGAAAATGTTGTTATACTTTTGAATAAATATTACCTATTAGGAAAATAAAATGAATTATCAACTTACCAAGGTTATTTTAGAAAGATCATTATTGATTTTATTCTGGTGCATCCTTTTCCTCGAAAGGATTTTTATCTTTCAACGGGAATCCTGGAGAGTGACCCTAATTCTTCCTCTTTAGGCAAATAGTTTTGATAATTCATGATTATTAGAAAAATTCGGAAGAAAATGATGAATACACCCAATTCGATCCGTTGTAGACGAACATACTCACTGGTATAGTGAATCTCGTCGAGGAGGTAAACTAAAAATTTGTTAGCATGATAATATAAAACATCACATTAGTAACTCGTCAAATCACCGATGCGATACAAGAAAATACAACAAAGAAGAAAATCACAGTGACATTTATGCAAAATTCGACTAAGGATTACTAATGACGACTAAGTGACAGAAGATGACAACGACAAATAATAAATAGATGACTAATTTTGGTTATTATAAAGCTAAGCGTAATGCAAAGACAAAAGATTTTTGTTAAATAATAAAGGCTTCAAAATGGGTATAAAGCAACGCATCAACATGCTGTTTTTTTTTTTTTTTTTTGTTAAAACATTGCCTAATTTACCTTATCTGTAATAGTATATATATATATATATATATATATATATATATATATATATATATATATATATATATATATATTATATATGTATATATATATAAAATATATATATATATATATATATATATATATATATATATATATATATATATATATATATATATATATATATATATATATATATATATATATATGGTGAAACTAAAGAAGTTACCCGCATGATATCTCGAAAACTAAGATAGGTACAAGAAAAACTGATAACATATATGGAATCAGCGTATGAAATTTGTATGGAAATGAAAATTATTTAATTTATTATTTATTTTTTTATATCTCCAAAACTACGATAGGTACAAGAAAAATAATAACATATTTAGAATCAGCGTATGAAATATGTATTAAAAAAGAATTTTTTTAACTAAAAGAATACCAGGTAAACGGTAAAGAAAGAGTTGGGCCCTGAGTTCTGGGACGACGTGGGAAGGACATTACTTTCCGGGAGGGTCTCCAAAACCCCGCTCTGGTATTTGGTGTCGCGGGGTTCCTTCCGCCCCTACGGTATGGAAAACGTCCAGCCTCTGTCCCACCGTCGGCTCTAGCCCCCTAAATTGCTTTTTTTATACGCTGATCTCCATATATGTTATTAGCTTTCTTTCTACCTATCGTAGTTTTTGAGATATAACAAACATAAATCTTTCTTTTTCATTTTCCATATAAATTTCATACGCTGATTCCATATATGTTATCACTTTTCTTGTACCCTATCTTAGTTTTCGAGATATCATGCGGGTAACTTCTTTAGTTTGGCCTATATATATATATATATTATAAATAAAAAATATATATATTTTTTTATATATATATATATATATATATATATATATATATATATATATATATATATATATATATATATATATATATATATATATATATATATATATATATATATATATATATTTTTTTGGATTATATTTATAGAATTAAAACTATTTTTTTAATATCTATTTGACTTATTGTTCTTATGAACACACACAAAAATATCGATAAAAAGTTAGATCAACAACAACCATCCAACTGAAAAATTGTTTCATACTTCAGATTCTTTTTTAAGGCAGGAGCTTCCTTTCTATTCAACGGCCCACCTGAAGAGGCCGTTACTATGGCGGCGAAAGCTAGTGGAACTTAATATAATTTAGATATGTAAATAAATATGTGTAATTGTGTGTATTGATGTTTTGTGATAACACTCGATTTTATGTATTATTTTAAAATTAAAGAAGAGATTCTCTATTCTGATTCATAAGCGCATTCCAGTCAAATATATATATATATATATATATATATATATAAACAGTGTGAGATATATATATATATATATATATATATATATATATATATATATATATATATATATATATATATATATATATATATATATATATATATATATATGATATATATATATATATATATATATATATATATATATATATATATATATATATATCCAGGGCTGCGGAGTCGTAAAATAAATTTTTCGACTCCGACCCGACTCACCCTTAAATTCAAATTTGATTTTCGACTCCGACCTGACTCCACCCATCTAAACAAAATTTGCGACTGACTCCGACCTGTCTCCACTCTAAACAAAATTCTCGACTCCGACCTGACTCCGACTCCTGCAGTCAAATTCAAAAATTTCGACTCTGACTCCAGATTAGCTCACAGAGTTACAGTAAAACATTTTTTTGTTTCAATAATTTTTTTTCGCTTGCTTTTTGAGAATAAAAATATACCACTTTTCCAATGAACCTAATCTCCAAATGCTATACGGTAAAGCACCGTCATAAAGACATAAAGATGCAGGCACAACACATGACAAACAAATATATTTCAGTTTCGGAAACAAATGTATAACGTAATTATAATGCAATTTATTTTTTATTTTTATTTTAAACAGCCATTATAAAATTAACAGTTTAATACTTTCAGTTTCAATAATAATAATAATAATAATAATAATAATAATAATAATAATAATAATAATAATATAATAATAATAATACACACACACACACACACAATAATAATAATAATAATAATAATAATAGCATTAACAGAATCGCTTATGAAATAAAAACAAAAGAATTTCTGACAAAATTAAAAGAACTGAATTTTATAATTATATATATATAGTTATATATATATAGTTAGTTATATGTTATATATATATATATATTATTATTATATATATATATGTTAAGGTTATATATATATATATATATATTATTAAGAAGAGATATATATATATATATATATATATATATATATATATATATATATATATGATTGCCTAAAATACACAAAAACTCAGAAAATTCACCTTTGAGACCTGTAATATCTATGTGCGGAACGGTTACACACGAAGTTGCCTAATATCTGAACAGCATTATCCGACCATATTTTAATAACTCTTTCATAGTTAAATCAAATAATGAAACATTATGTAAATTATCAAACTTAAAACTTAAAGCCACTAATATATTCGCCTCACTTGATGTAGAATCTTTGTTCATAAATTTACCGGTTCTTGATACGATTGATATAATAATTAACGAAGTGTATCACTCAAATAACCTACCCCTACCAGAT
>JABUQX010087736.1:0-5000 GCA_015478945.1 Trachelipus rathkii
AAAGGAGCAGGATCTATATATTATATATTATCTATATTATAATATATATATATAATATAATATATATAATATAGTATATATTATATATATATTATATATATATCAGGTAGGGCTTTCGCCCTGTCAGAACTACATCCAATAAATGCCCACTGGGATAAACGATTAAATACATTGAATAAAACTTCCCAAACGCAACATCCTCTTGGCACCAGAAACACTTAACCATTTCGGGAGAATCCTTGATTATCATGATTTTCTCCATTCTCGGTATTATCATTTACATATTAAAGAATAAATTTCCCACTGAAACCCAAACCCCAAATATGGATCTACCCTCCGTACAATCTCGCACTTTTCTAAAACCACCCCAACCTGAACCAACAATTCCTTCTCCTTACCCAATAAGAGAACTTCCTAGAATTCCCGAAGTTACAAACAGAAACCTCAGCATTTAAAGTTCTTCTAACCCATCGAGTTTCTATTGACTCTTATTATTATTATAGTCATCACAAAATTTTATTTTCTGTGATACAAATAAAATCGAATATCTTTTTTAAAACGTTATATCGCCCCCCCCCCTCACTCTCTCCATGTGAAATACATGTCATTAATCACCCTCTTTAATTTCTTTCATTTGCTTAACAAACAATCTTTTTATTTCGTAAATATCCTCACATTTGAAAATACTCAGCCTAAACAGAATATGAGACAGACAATCTTCAGACCGATAAATCCTATAAGATAATCTTATCAGGAAAATGTTGACAATTATTTATACAGGCAAGTTACAATTTAAAAACAGCAAGATACACTATTTAAATATTAGCTAAAAGCATATCTATATTTTGTTTTTCTCAAACAATACATATCACCCATCCTTGATCAGAACTCGGAGGACAGCATTACTCGAAAATATATCTAAGGATACTTCACTCTTAGCTGAAAAGAGGTAAGCTACTACTACTACTACTACTACTACTACTACTACTTTTATTATTATTATTATTATTATTATTATTATTATTATTATTATTATTATTATTATTATTATTATTATTATTATTATTATTATTATTATTATTATTATTATTATTTTATTATATTATTATTACATTATTATTATTATTATTATATTATTATTATTATTATTATTATTATTATTATTATTATTATTATTATTAGTAGTAGTAGTAGTAATAGAAGAAGAAGAAGAAGAAGAAGAAGAAGAAGAAGAAGAAGAAGAAGAAGAAGAAGAAGAAGAAGAAGAAGAAGAAGAAGAAGAAGAAGAAGAAGAAGAAGAAAAAGAAATTAGAAGAAGAAGTAAGTAGTAGTAGTAGTAGTAGTAGTAGTATATGCT
Source organism: Trachelipus rathkii (assembly GCA_015478945.1). Taxonomy (NCBI): domain Eukaryota; kingdom Metazoa; phylum Arthropoda; class Malacostraca; order Isopoda; family Trachelipodidae; genus Trachelipus; species Trachelipus rathkii. The sequence continues at coordinate 1,358 of JABUQX010087736.1, forward strand.
AGTAGTAGTAGTAGTAAGTAGTAGTAGTAGTTAGTAGTATAGTAGTTGCAGCATTTATAAAATTATTTGATTATTTACATTATTGATTATTATAATTATTAATTATTATTATTATTATTTATTAAATTATTTATTATTATTATTATTATTATTTTATTATTATTATTATTATTATTATTATTCTTACCATTAATGCCACTCCTTTATCATTCTCAAACTCATCATTATTTTTAAACCTGCGGGACACTTCGTGATATGATAAATGATTTGACACATTCAGTGATAAAAAATCAAAAATGATTATGATGAATATAAATATAAACTATTAAAAACATTATTATTCCTGTTTATTTTCTAATAACTAGAATTTTTAAATAAATTAGATTAATCTATTTTACTACTTGTATATATATATATATATATACATATTTTGCCTATATATATATATATATATATATATATATATATATTTATATTATATTATATATATTGATTATATAATAATATATATATATATATATATATATATATATATATATATAATATATATATATAATATATATATATATATATATAATATATATATATATATATATATATATATATATATATATATAATATATATATATATATATATATAATTACTTTGGGGTATTGAAGTCGGGAATTTTCTCTATGGTTTATTTTAACATGTAATTTAAATGCGAATAGTTGAAAGTTCTTTGCCAATTGGGCAATAAAGGTAATTAATAAATTTAATTTACCACAAAGACTTATTTATAAAGAAATACACAATTATTGAATTATATTATAGATGGCACTCTGTAGTGCCTACTCTCTTCGCCGGAGGTTTCTTAACAGAATCTCTTTTGTATTATCACACCAACGACAATTAGTTTTGTATAACTTAAATGGTATCAAGTATTTTCTTTTTTTTTGGTTATTATTTACATATTATGAATAGGATCAGACTTCGGACAAATCCCAGGCCAGCCTGATCACGATATCGAGGCTCTCCTTGCTCTTTACAGGTTCAAGCGAAAGGTCGCCGCCAGGTTAGGAGCTTAACAGCTTTTGGCTAACTCCAGTGCATTTTTTTAACAGTTTAAAATGTCTCGGCAAAAGTGTACATAGAGTGGGGGGGGGGGGTATGGAAGTTAGCCCTCTTACATAAAGCGTACAGACGTGTAGGGCACACCTGTTATTGCATACATTCAAGTATTACACCCTGAGAGGAATACATATCTGTATAATATTATATATATATATAATATATATTATATATATATATATATATAATATAATATAATATATATATAATAAATAATATATATATATATATATAATATATACTATATATATACTATTCAGTGATGCGCACAGATATGGATGCGGATGCGGATGCCGATGCGGATGCGGATGCGGATGCGCGTATTTAATCTTTTATGCGGATGCGAATGCGGATGTTTGATATATATATAATATATATATATATATATATATATTATATATATATATATTTATATATATATTATATATATAAATATATATAATATATAATATTTTCGAGTTTAACCACCAATCTAATTAATATAATTGTTCCCAGGGTGTGGGACGGGGACCCAACTCAAATGCACTCCACCAACCTCTTTCCCCAACCTCCGACCTTAATGGAAGAGATTTTACAATGGATTAAATACTTTTTGCACTAGTATTGAAATTTAAATATAGGAAGGTTGTGCTTGAGAAACATCAATTTTTCTGCCTTTTCTGCTGAGAGTCTGTTTCTCTTTTTATTATATATTAGCCCAGCATTGATAAATACTCTCTCACTTGGAATCCTAGTTGGGGGACAGGCCAAGTATTTCCTTGCAAGTTTACTCAACGCGTAGGTTTAAACTTTGTGCTTAACTTTCACCAACTAAGTAGCGTCATCATTTGTAATTTAGTGTTTTTCTTGGTGAGATAGTTTTCAATTATTTGCACTACATCTTTTGGTAATGCGTGTTTCTTCATTACTACTGGACTGTAGAAATTATAGCAGTGAATCTGTTATTGATTTACTTCTAGGAGGTGTTGGTTCTGTAGATTTTGTTTTTTTCCTTTTAATGGGTGGCGAATTAATAGACTGTTCGGATTGAAGTTTTTCAACTGCAACACAAAGTGACGATTTAACTTGTTCTAATATTGTGTTACAAAAAACTTGCCTTTATAACGGGTATCTAGATAAGTTGCAATAGTTTGAAGGTCATTAATTTCCAAAGAACCAAAACGTTTTTCTAGCTATAGTTTTATTACATCTTTCATTCTTTTTAACCGTCATCAATTTTCATTTGAAGATGGTTCAAAAATGGCTTTCCTTAGAGTGAGATTACTGGTATTATATCGCGAGACAGAACTGTACACGGCCGCTCGATGTTTTCTCACCGCATCCCTATCTCATGCCTGACTCTGCTGTCAATTACTTAACTGAACAATCTCATGTCTGCGAGCATCATGAGTCATCACTTACACAGTTGGTCGAGTCCCCATCGTCTCTCATTTAAACTTTTGGCGGTTAGGATTACATCTTCCAAGCTATTTTTTATCTAAAACATTCTTCTACACTCCAAATCTCGCACAATAAACATCCGCGCTAAGCATCGCCAGGGCAAAAGCGCTGGCATGCGGATCCTTAAAACATCTGCCGGCACTGCGCGCATCGTTCCCTGCATCACTCAATAATATATATATCATAATTAATATATACATCATATTATATATATACATATATATTATATCATATATAACTATATACTCACTATATATATATTACTCACTATTCTCACTGATCTTAATATACTGTCACTCTATCACCCTACTACTATACTATACCCTTTATACACTACCTCACTACCCTCATATATATATAATATATATAATTATATATAAGTTCACATCTCCAACGGGCATAGCCATATTCAAGGAGGTGAACTTCTCTACTTAATTGCTACCTAGGGATCTAACCCTGACCCTATGCCTCGCGAATCAGTAGCACTACCATTGAGCCACTTAATATATATATATAATAAGAAGTCTTCTGTGAAGTAATTTGAAGCACGTAGAAAACTTTCAATAATTATAAGGCTAAGATTCAACTCTGGATTTAGGATGAAGTATTTAGCTAAATATTTTCCATAAAATAAAATAAAAATAGTTTTTTTTTTTTTTTTTTTTTTTTTTTTTTGTAAATTTAGTTAAAATTATCTTTAATGAAAACTAATTATTTTGTCTTAGTTTCCAAAATTTTTAAAAATATTTGAACGAAATATTCTCTAGTTTTTCAAAAAACTGCATTTCAAACCTAACTCAATAATTCCATTAAAACGTAAATTAATTAATATTTATAATTATTTATAATTAATAAATTAATTATATCTAAAATAAATGTTTTGGCTTCAAAAGTTTTGTTAGCAAAATAAATTTCAGATCATTGCATCTCATTCTCAAAACATTTGGATAAAGGTATACAAAAGGTTGGTCTAAGGACTCCGCCTTATCAGCTCTCCTCTCTCCTATTCCCCCTGATTCTATCTCTCCCTAGCTGAATAACTGTTGTATCTGTCACTCTGTCTCCTTAATAGCCATTCTAATTACAACAAAC
>JABUQX010087737.1:0-5000 GCA_015478945.1 Trachelipus rathkii
CTGTCGTCGTCTAAGCATCTGGTTAGTGAAACTAGCCAAATTTGTCTGTAATTTAGGGAATAAGATGAATCGCAGATAATCCCGGTAAAAGTTGATATTATGATAATCACCAACAAACGTCTAGAAGACTTCATTTTTGTTCCAGAGAGGAAAAGATCATAAGAGATATAAGCCGTAGGACATATTTACCTATTAATTGCTCAATGTTTTCGCTATTTTCACACTCATCTCACAACAGGAAAAAGAACCAATTGTTTTGAAGTCAACGGAGGACAACTTAAAATTTGTGTGCTACTGACACCAAGTACTGAGTATTGGAATGTCCGAGAAAGCAACTTTCATTAATGCGCTGTGGAAAGTGGTCTTACTGTTCTTTCTTCTTCTTGATGGGAAACATAGAACACAGACAGAAAGCTTAAATACTTTAGGAAAAATCTGATTAATGAATAAAATTTGTAGATAATTATAATAGATAGAATTATTAGAGAGCACTGGAAGACAGAATTTGATTCTTAGGAAAGATATTCCACCACAACTGGAATGCAGATAAAAATATTTTATTTTTCGTGGTACCTAGACAACTGCCTCATAGTTGTATAAAATTTATCTATTTTTTGGGGTTGATCAAGAAACATGTACATAAAGACTGCCTTCAGAATTGTAAACAATTGTAAGTATGGAATTGAATACCTGAGGTAGTATAGACTTATGAGTTTAAAATCAGAAACTGGAAAGTTTAGGTGGAAAAATTGAGATACGGAAGAATTGGAGTGATTGAAAACTACACTCCCGGTTTTGTCCTTATTTGTGTGTGGAAAATTGAGATATGTTGATTACAGCATTCTTCTAGCATTCCTCATTAATTCAACCACTTACCTGAAACTCGTAAAAATACTTGTTTTTTTGTGATATGAGAGAACATTTTTTATAGTTCTCTCTGATATATATGGAGGAAAGGGTATAAACGAATATGTTTTAGTACATAAATGCATTTAAGTTAGATGTCAAAAATTTTTGAGTTTTCCCATTAGCTAATATCTTCGATATAATATAGACTCGAGGAGAGTTTTGTGTTCTTTGATAATAGAATCTTATTCTCCAGTATAGAATATAACCTCATGGATAACAGACATGTGATTATTACTTAATAGTTCTATTGAATATTAAGAAACTTCGATACAATTGGAATGTTAATCTTGGCTCCAAGAGCCGCATACGAAGGAACATTTTCTTCGCCATCTTTCTATACTTAAGTTCTACATTTTATATTTTTCTATGTTTGCCTGCTTACAAGGTGTCACATATCTTTGTGTAATCTATACGAAACACCATATCCTCTAGTAACATAATTACCACTTCGGCAAGCTAACCATCAATGAATTTACAAAAGTTACTAGACTTAAAATAAAAAGTTTCTAGACTTTTGTAACTTTGGACCATAAAAGTCTTTTCATATCATTTCTCTTTATCATCTATCAGACAGAAGAAATAAGTTGAATTTCCATGGCACTCCAGTTCATCTGCCGATGCCCACTATAGAACGGAAGACTACGACTAGTTGTATACATTGAGATAATAGATATCAATGATTCTGCATTGATGTGTATGCCAATGAAATTCCTTTGAAAACGATACGTATTGGTGATTAGTAAATTCCTTGACTTTATGTACCTTCATTAGTCAATCTCTTAGTCGCAAGGATTCCAAAACACTGATAAGAAAGAATTAAAACATCAAAGAATGTAACTTCAAAGTTTACAAGAAGAACCGAAGAAACGATCAATCTTTGGTCCTTTGAAGAGAGATGAACCGTATACATAGGATTTATATGAACATCGGATTTATAATGAAATTGTCGTCTAGAAGACACTCTCGCCATTGTGAAGCTGGAATTATATCTATAATAAACTCCAAATCGAGATGTTTTAAATAATTAAATATTTTAAATAATAAATATTTTAACATTTTCATATTTTTTATATCCTGGCTTAAAGTATTTTTATTGTTTTACAGGATATATAAAAAACTTTTACACCATTTTACATTCTTTTTAACTTTTTAGTTTTAAGTTTATATTACATGTCACCAATCGCTTTTACACATTTCTTTTCCATTTTCTCTACGTTGTATTCTTAACCTATTTACACCTACACTGTTTTTTATTATTTATATTATTCTATTTAATTCGTAAGCGTTAATCTCATTTTTTTTTTTTTTGCCCCCAGGGTCCCAATTATTTTTTAATTATAAAATAACCCTTAAATACAACCACATCGTGTTCAAACAACCTCTAAGGTTTTTTATTTTTGCGAGAACATTCTTATACTATACAATTATAAATTCACATTTCCACTACTTATTTTTATTTAAAGAGAAATTCTACATATGAAACACAAAACCTGAAAATATCTAGTATTAGCTAATGTCCCATTGTTTGTTTAAAAATAATAATATAATAGACACCATCCATCAATTATTTTTAATTATATTCCAACGTACTAATGTTTTCTGTTTTGAGTTTTTAACTTTCACTTTAACTATCTCAAACGATTTTAAATTAAAATCATAGATACATTCAGAATTTATTTTCTAACTACAAAGTTACTATTACTCAGAATATTTTTTTAAGTTCATGTTTTTTTTTTTTGTTTTAATTTTGAGTTTAAAAGTATTCCAAGTTAATCAATTAGTTACTATTTTGAGATTTAAAGAACTTTTATTTTTTCTTACTCATTATTTATTTATAATTTTGTTAATTAAGAATTAAAGTAAATAATGCTATATATGCTATATAATCACAATGTTTATTAATATTAAGAATTTTTTTTTTAAATTTTCTGATTTTTTAAAAATTTTAAATTAAATAATTATTTATTAATTTTTTGATCACTTTATATAATTTTCAAGCTTTATTATTATTTTATCCAAAATATAATAAACTGACTTTTAATTAAAGTTTCAACAACAGTACCTGGATACTAGATTAAGCATTTCTACTTTTTGAAAACATAAAAGTATTAATGGACTTTTAAGTTTAAAATTCAAATAATCAGAAACGTTTTTTTTTTTTTTTAATATTTAACTTTGTAATTTTAATTGTAATTATACAGCTCCAATAACCCTTACCCAAATATTTAATCATTTTAACGAATGAATAGGCGACCATAATAAATTAAAATTTTTTTTCATATAACGTTAAAATGACCCATCCAACTTAGATTATAATTTAATTTTTCCCTGTAAATTTTTTCTACATAACTAGCATAACCCACCGACCAATAAACATTGCTTTACATTCAACCAAGAAACCAGGCAACAAAATTTTCATTAAAAACTGTTAGCCTACACATTGTCATACCGTCCAGAAAATCCTTTCTTTTGACGTTGGTTTGTTTGATTAATGAATATCGGGGACGCCTGTAATTATTGTCGTACCGTCCAACAAATAAAAGAACAATGGATTACACTTTACATTTTCTCATTACATGTACCAATTACAAACAGTGCTTGGCCTGCTTCTTAATATGTTTAATGTTTCTACATATATATTAATGCTTTCACAAAGTGCTTGCTTACTAATATTTTCTCAGATTACTTTGTGTATAATTTCCAAATGTATTCTTGTTACGTTATTTGTTCATGTTTAACCTTAAGCATTTTAGTAAGTTTTTTTATGAATGTGCCTTCGTGTAACTTTGCTAACCTAGTACTGTGAACCTTTGTCCATCTTGAATTGTGATGTAAAACTTTTCTTTTACTAACATTTCATGAAATTGATCCAGAAGACCAATAGATTTAATTAATAACTTTAACTCCATTTTTTTTAATTAAAGAATGAATTTATTGATTAATTTATATTGAGTTTATCTAATCAGATTAAAATTTGATTCAAATAGTAAAGTAGCTTTAACTTCAACTAACATAAGTTTTCATGATAAAAATTTATATTTTAGTTTTGAAGATTTTGAATTAAGATGTTTAAGTGCAGTTTTAAGAAACCATCCTGGTCTCAATTTCTGGGAGCCGGGGATAATGTTGCAATAATTTAAATATTGAAATCAAAGACTTAAATTCATTTTAGTCGAGTAAGCACTTAAAAATCTTATTTGTTGTGGCTTCTTTGTCTTCTGGCACCAATATATCATAACATTTCATAACTTATTTATGTATTGAAAATCTTTTTACTGCTTTAAATTCAAACTCTGACGCTTTATGAGCCATAAAACAAATCTCGATGCTTTTTCGCAAGACCCCACAAAAGATCCCTATGAGAACCATTAGGAGAACCCCGCATTTGAAATCCAAAGGAATGATTCATCTGCTATCCCCTAAGAAGCCCCTCTTTTAGATACTCCCTTAAAAAGACAGAGAGAGACAGGGAGAAGACAGAGAAAGACAGGAAGAGACAGAGAGAGCTGGAGGGAAGAGTTGGGAGATGGAGGTATTAAGATGTTTTATAAGAGCATGACCATCTTAGATCGTGACTATTGGGGACAAAGACTTTGAGATAGCAAGTTCTTAAACTTAGGAAATAAATTAGCAGTTCAATATTAGATTAGATCAGAGAGGGTTGAATAAAACAGAGTCCCAACTAAAATTTAGATAGAAAGTGTCTTTTTAAAATAATGGGGAATCATATCCTTATAAATAAAAAATAATACATTTATTAATATACATTGAATATATATAAATATATGTATAATGAAAATTATATATATATAGTTATATATCAATATATATTATATTTAATTTTTCTTTATTTTTTTTTATAATTTAAATAATAACAGGAAAGTAAAAAATTATAGCCAAAATGTAATTCACGGCTATATTAGGGAATACTGGCGGAGAAACAAAGGTAAATTGATAAAATTTAATTACTATAATAATTATAATTAAAAAATGATAATAATAATAATAATAATAATAATAATAATAATAATAATAATAATAATAATAATAATAATAATAATAATAATAATAATAATAATAATAATAATAAT
>JABUQX010087737.1:7500-10000 GCA_015478945.1 Trachelipus rathkii
GGTTCTTTCTACTTTGTTGCGGTGGATACAGGCAATTACCTGCAAGATATTCAGAATGTAGCAATGTTTAGGAAACCTCCTTTGTCACACTCAGCAAGCACGATCTCAGCTTTTTGGTTTTTCCATTTTCTAACATCCATTTATACGCTGCCAAGACATCCACTCTCCTTTAGTGTATTCCTCATTGAGGGTTCTCGGAACGGTAGTCTCTTAAAAGGATGCTTTTTTTTCAATATGCTTATAAGGTACATTGCACTTTCTGGTAAAATATACTGAAGTGAAATGATAGTGGTTGCATGCGAGAGAAATCGATCAGACAACAAAAAAAACAGATCATCAATAAACGGAATAAAAACTGAGATGCGGTAATATGATTCTGGATCTGATGTAGGCACATTACAACGATGTTTCTGGAACTTCGTAGTTCTGGGAATTGTTATTAACTTATTTCAATACCTAAGCTGTCACATACATTTTTAGCTTGTGTGAATATGGTTTTAAACTCTGTGTCTGCATTTTGTCTATCTTTTTCGAGAAGTTGAATAATTTCTTTCACTAAGTTTATTTCACTGACAATGTCCAAATGGACACTCTGTAACTGTTTTGACAAGGTGTAGGTTATTCTAAGAAATTTACTTAAAACGAATAATGTTATCATATAAATTTCAAATACTTGATTGATTTAACAACGGAATAGGCTTTCTGTGATAATTATTCAGGTCCATTCTTTTATTTATCCAATGAACGTAAGATATTGGCTCAAGAGTCTCTTTAAAAAGGAAACCGCTTCATGCCGTTCAAAACCATCTGGTCTCGCACATCTTTTGATCCTCTTGTTATTTTGGTTACCTAGAAGAACTCTTTTATATTTATCTTCCAAAAGTTTTGTGCGCTTTGGACGCGATCGAAAAATAGAGCATATTTCAGAGATGAATCCTAATACGTTTCGAATTGCCTGAATTTTAGAAGAGTCTGAGAGACATAGATTTTAACCCATAGCTACACAATGTGTGTTAGAGCTTCTAGGATACCTCATTCCAAATAACTAGATTGCACCCTCGGAATTCGTCTCTCATGGAAGAGGCTCCATCATATCCTTGGCCTCTTAAATTTTCGAGTTTTAAACCAGATAGCTGATCTCTCCAAAAAATTGCATTTGCCAATGTTTTCCCTGAGAATATAAACCGGAACAAATGATAAAAAATCCTCTCCTAAAGTAAAAGGAGTATCACCCTCCATCACCACCAATCGAGTACCTTACACAAAGTGAAAACTTCTGTTTGGGAAATACTCCGTTGTTTCATCAGCTACCGCTGAAAAGATATTTGTTTTTATTATTAACTTCTTCCACTATTTTCCTTTGTATATGCTGACTAAATGACTGTATACATTGAATTTTTGAACGATATAATAAAGTGGTTCTTCAAAACCTGGTCACTCATTTGCTCGAAACGCTAAGAAGGCTTTCTAAAATTTCCGATCATTTTCAGCTGGAGTTGGATGAATTCAATACGTCTCAGAGTCCCTGAGCCCTCAATGCAAGACTTGCAGCCACATAAACGTATAGTTTCAGTTATTGGTACAAGTTTTTCTCTATTTTCCTTAACATTTTTCTTATTTTGAGTGTCCAGTTGTTTGCCTATGCTTTCAATTTTTTTATGAATAAGAGCTTCATATTATCATATATAATATATATACTATATATATATATATATAATATATATAAATATATATATATATATATATATATATAATATATATATATTAAAATAAAATAAATATAATTTTAAATTAATTTATATTAACAAAAAAAAATTATATATTAAATATATATTATTACTAATAATATTTATTGTAAAATTTTTCTGCTGAAAAAATTTCACTGTCGAAAATTTCGGGGGGGGGGGGCTGCAGCCCCCCCCCCCCCCCTGGCTACGCCCCTGTATATTATATGGCAAAATGTACAAGCTGTACTGCTTGCTATAGACGTAGTTTTGAAGTTTTTTAGTTTGCGAAGTTCCCCGTGAAAATCGTACGAATAATTTGCAATTTGAGCTCGATTTTTTTGTACAAAAGGCATTTGTATTACGCATTATTTTGCTTTCACTAAATTTAAATATTTAGTACAATAATAATAATAATAATAATAATAATAATAATAATAATAATAATAATAATAATAATAATAATAATAATAATAATAATAATAATAATAATAATAATAATAATAAATAATAATAATAATAAAAATAACAAATAATCAAATATAATTTAATAATAAACTTATTTTATTTTAATCATCATTTCAATTTATTTTAATTCTAAATTTAGTTTATAGAATATATTTTTTTTTTTTTTTTTTTTTTTTTTTTTTTTTTTTTTGTAGTTCTTGAAACAAAAGTCTCCAATATACAAGGTTGGGTATAATGGTCAAGACTTTAACGTTATTGCGAATGAGGTGGTGTGGAATAATTTTTTTTTTTTTTTTTTGCAATTATTT
>JABUQX010087737.1:15000-17907 GCA_015478945.1 Trachelipus rathkii
GTAATTGGTAGCAGTAGATTTTTTTTCTGGTACGAAAAAACTTTGAAGTGCAGAACTCGAAAATTTCGAGGTGTGTGGAAATACTGTTATTGTAGTTGAAATCCTTCATAATTAAGTAATAAAATGGCGTTAGCATGAAGTTTGTCAGGTCTCAAATTTTTAAGTAATTGTTAGCAGTAGATTTTTTTCTCGTACGAAAATACTTAGAAGTGCAGAACTCGAAAATTTCGAGGTGTGTGGAAATACTGTTATGGTAGTTGAAATCCTTAATAATTAGGTAATAAAATGCCGTTAGCATGAAGTATGTCAGGTCTCAAATTTTGGAGTAATTGGTAACAGTAGATTTTTTTATGGTACGAAAATACTTAGAAGTGCAGAACTCGAAAATTTCAAGGTGTGTGGAAATACTGTTATGGTTCTTGAAATCCTTCATATTTAAGTTATAAAATGCCGTTAGCATGAAATCTGTCAGGTCTCAATTTTTTGAGTAATTAGTAGCAGTAGATTTTTTATTCTTGTACAAAAATACTTAGAAGTGCAGAACTCGAAAATTTCGAGGTGTGTGGAAATACTGTTATGTTAGTTTAAATCCTTCATAATTAAGTAATAAAATGCCGTTAGTATGAAGTTTGTCAGGTCTCAAATTTTAGAGTAATTGTTAGCAGTAGATTTTTTATTCTGGTACGAAAATACTTAGAAGTGCAGAACTCGAAAATTTCGAGGTGTGTGGAAATACTGTTTTGGTTGTTGAAATCCTTCATATTTAAGTTATAAAATGCCGTTAGCATGAAGTCTGTCAGGTCTCAAATTTTTGAGTAATTGGTAACAGTAGATTTTTTTCTGGTTCGAAAAAACTTTGAAGTGCAGAACTCGAAAATTTCGAGGTGTGTGGAAATACTGTTATGGTAGTTGAAATCCTTCATAATTTAGTAATAAAATGGCGTTAGCATGAAGTTTGTCAGGTCTTAAATTTTGGAGTAATTGTTAGCAGTATATTTTTTTTCTGGTATGAAAATACTTAGAAGTGCAGAACTCGAAAATTTCGAGGTATGTGGAAATACTGTTATGGTAGTTGAAATCCTTCATAATTAAGTAATAAAATGCCGTTAGCATGAAGTTTGTCAGGTCTCAAATTTTGGAGTAATTGTTAGCAGTAGATTTTTTATTCTGGTACGAAAATACTTAGAAGTGCAGAACTCGAAAATTTCGAGGTGTGTGGAAATACTGTTATGGTTGTTGAAATCCTTCATATTTAAGTTATAAAATGCCGTTAGCATGAAGTCTGTCAGGTCTCAAATTTTGGAGTAATTGGTAGCAGTAGTTTTTTTTTCTGGTACGAAAAACTTTGAAGTGCAGAACTCGAAAATTTTGAGGTGTGTGGAAATACTGTTATGGTAGTTGAAATCCTTCATAATTTAGTAATAAAATGGCGTTAGCATGAAGTTTGTCAGGTCTCAAATTTTGGAGTAATTGTTAGCAGTAGATTTTTTTCTGGTACGAAAATACTTAAAAGTGCAGAACTCGAAAATTTTGACGTATGTGGAAATACTGTTATGGTTCTTGAAATCCTTCATAATTAAGTAATAAAATGCCGTTAACATGAAGTTTGTCAGGTCTCAAATTTTGGAGTAATTGGTAGCAGTAGATTTTTTTCTGGTACGAAAATACTTAGAAGTGCAGAACTCGAAAATTTCGAGGTGTGTGGAAATACTGTTATGGTAATTGAAATCCTTCATAATTAAGTAATAAAATGGCGTTAGCATGAAGTTTGTCAGGTTTCAAATTTTGGAGTAATTGTTAGCAGTAGATTTTTTATTCTGGTACGAAAATACTTAGAAGTGCAGAACTTGAAAATTTCGAGGTGTGTGGAAATACCGTTATGGTTGTTGAATTCCTTCATATTTAAGTTATAAAATGCCGTTAGTATGAATTCTTTCAGGTCTCAAATTTTTGAGTAATTGTTAGCAGTGGATTTTTTTATGGTACGAAAATACTTAGAAGTGCAGAACTCGAAAATTTCGAGGTGTGTGGAAATACTGTTATGGTAGTTAAAATCTTTTATAATTAAATAATAAAATGCCTTTAGCATGAAGTTTGTCAGGTCCTAAATTTTGGAGTAATTGTTATCAGTAGATTTTTTATTCGTGTACGAAAATACTTAGAAGTGCAGAACTCGAAAATTTCGAGGTGTGTGGAAATACTGATATTTTAGTTGAAATCCTTCATAATTAAGTAATAAAATGGCGTTAGCATGAAGTTTGTCAGGTCTCAAATTTTTGAGTAATTGTTAGCAGTGGATTTTTTTATGGTACGAAAATACTTAGAAGTGCAGAACTCGAAAATTTCGAGGTGTGTGGAAATACTGTTATGGTAGTTTAAATCTTTTATAATTAAATAATAAAATGCCTTTAGCATGAAGTTTGTCAGGTCCTAAATTTTGGAGTAATTGTTAGCAGTATATTTTTTTTCTGGTATGAAAATACTTAGAAGTGCAGAACTCGAAAATTTCGAGGTATGTGGAAATACTGTTATGGTAGTTGAAATCCTTCATAATTAAGTAATAAAATGCCGTTAGCATGAAGTTTGTCAGGTCTCAAATTTTAGAGTAATTGTTAGCAGTAGATTTTTTATTCTGGTACGAAAATATTTAGAAGTGCAGAACTTGAAAATTTCGAGGTGTGTGGAAATAGTTATGGTTGTTGAAATCCTTCATATTTAAGTTATAAAATGCCGTTAGCATGAAGTCTGTCAGCTCTCCAATTTTGGAGTAATTGGTAGCAGTAGATTTTTTTCTGGTACGAAAAAACTTAGAAGTGCAGATCTCGAAAATTTCGAGGAGTTTGGAAATACTAATATGGTAGTTGAAATCCTTCATAATTTAGTAATAACATGGCGTTGGCATTTATT
>JABUQX010087738.1:2500-15000 GCA_015478945.1 Trachelipus rathkii
CTATTACATAGCCATAACTAGTAGTAGGGTTGTCTGACATCCACCGAATCCGAGGGGCATGCATGAGCATTACAGTTCAGTGTTATTATTATTGAGAAAGTATTGTGTGTGTGTGTGTGTGTGTGTGTGTGTGTATTATTATTATTGTGTGTGTGTGTGTATTATTATTTTTATTTTTATTATTATTATTATTATTATTATTATTATTATATTATTATTATTATTATTATTATTATTATTATTATTATTGTGTGTATTATTATTATTATTATTATTTTAGTTTATTTATCAGTTTACTGTAAAGATCTTAAATTCTGTATAAATAAAATGTTAATAACAAAATATTTATTTCTTTTATATATAGTTATTTAACCTTGACTTCTTTAAAGAGAAATTAAATATTTTATACATTATATACATATATAACCTTATATATATATATATATACTATATCTAACTATATATATATATATGTATATATATATATATATCTTATATATCTTATATATGTATATATATATATCATATCGCTGTTCAAGTTTTGATCTTTCACTTTAGGAACCTGATTTTATTGCTAAATTTTGTATTTTTCCCACTTTGAAGTTTTTCTTTATTTTTATTTTTATTTTTAAAATAAGCATAAAGAAAATGGTGCCAAGTTTGTTTTTTTAACCAATAAGCATAAAGATTAAAGTTGCCAATCTATAATAATAAATCTATCTATAATCTATAATCTATAAAGTTTAAATCTATAATACCTAACACCAACAATAAACACACACCTACTTATTTACCTTTGCCCCTTGCTTTTGGCCCATTCATGGCCTGGCTAACCTTATACTATTTTCTTTGCAGTAAACGTAAGTTTTGTTTTTCCTCTCCATAGAAAATTTTTCTTCTTTTCCCACAAAAATTTGCAGGAGAAAGATCGTACTGAATGTCATATATATATATATATATATATATATATATATATATATATATATATATATATATATATATATATATATATATATATATATATATATAAACACTTTTATATATAGATATATTTATATATATATATTTATAATATATATTTATAATATATATATATATATATATATATATATATATATATATATATATATATATATAATATAAATATATATATATATATATATATATATATATATATATATATATATATATATATATATCTTTCTTTCTTATATAATATAATAATATATATATATCTTTAATAATATATATATATATATATATAATATATATATATAATATAATATATATATAATATATAATATATATATATATATATATTAAAATGTTTATTTATTATTTTATTTATTTGTTTCATTTATACAAATATTGTTATTATTATTGTGTGTGTATATATGTGTTTATGTCTCCTTGTGTGTTGTTGTAGTAGTATTATTAGTAGTAGTAGTAGTAGTAGTAGTAGTAGTAGTAGTAGTAGTAATTAGTGTTACTGTTCGTTTGTGTGTGTGAGTGTGGTGCATGTGTGCGTTTGTTGAGGTGTGTATGTGTGCATGTTTGTGTTTGTGCGTGTGTGTGGGGGGGGGGGTTTGTGTGATTTGTTTTGCAGATTTATTTTTTTTTTCATTTTATCTCTCAAAATTTAAATACTTATAAACGAAATTATGCAAAGATAATGTGAATAGAAATATCCTTTAATATTTACCTTATATGACAGTGCATAGTTAGGTTAGGAAGCTTTTTCCCATGAAGAGAATATCAATCCTATATATGCATAATCTTAGTAAGTAAATTGCCAGTTTTACCCTGAGGACTTTCACGTTATTTGTTTGAATAGCATCAAAGTAAAAAATGGTATTTTGCTTATTAAAATTATGAATATATGCAAGCTTTAAATTCTCTTCCTAGGGTACTAACTTCTCAATGTAATTGTACATTATGTACATTTTCTGCTATAATTTTTCTAGCAACCTATTTTTTCTTTCTACTTTCAGAGCTCGACTAAGTCAAATAAGGATTCATTTAGGAGAATATGACACTAAGGACACTGGTCAGTACTACGAGCCTTATCCTAAGGAAACTTTCGCAGTAGTGGAGAAGAAAACACATCCAAGATTCAAATATATGTTAACACAACCAGATAGGTAATATAGTTTACAGAAACTTAGCAGTTTTACCGTTGCGTTTCAACAGGATAGTTTTGAAGGAAAGAGTACTTTAAACGAAAGGGTGATTGAATGCGAGTTTGCACTGTTAATCGCATTTGTGTGATTAAATGAAAAGAGATGCGGTCAATCCGCATTAATAAAAACGCAGATGCGAAATTGTTAAGTGTATACCTGTCCTAAAGCTATTTACATTAATAAATTAATAATATTATATAATTAATAATTTGGCGAATTGACAAGTAACAATTCAAGTTGTCAAGCTTTAATAGCAATTTTATTTCATATTATGTGAACTGGTAATAATCCCCAAACAACGAATAAGTAGAAAAATCAATAAACAATAAAGTAAAATAATATAGTAAATAATAAAATATATATAATAAAACCTTTTAGTTCCGATAATTATTTTTGCAAAACATTTTCACTCTAACAATAACATTTCCACCTAATATTAAAATTTATATTGAGGCAGGATTCCGAATCGACAAAAATGTACTGATTCAGACTTAGCAGCCCCCTTTTTTTACTTTGTTTTTTCTACACATCTTCAAAAATTTACACTAGGGTTAAGTAAAAAATATTGAATTTACATTTGCCATTGAAAATAGTTGTCCTGTAGGATTTGCCTAAGCATACCACTTATGTGAATTCAGTTGTATTCATATTACACGAAAATGTAATCTAATAAATTCAATTACGTATTATATTTTATCTACAGGTTCGATGTGGCCGTCTTGCGTCTCTCCCATCCAGCGACCTACCGAGAAAATATTGTTCCCATTTGTCTTCCGAGTCCGACGGATGATTTTGAAGGATCGATTGGTATAGTTGCTGGCTGGGGAAAGACAGACACGTCTTTTGGTAAGTATCTGCAGAAGTATTAGTACTGTGCATACTCACTAGGCCACAGATTATTTTTCGGAAAATATGGGTTAGGTCCACACCTTTGTGGAAGTTCTAAATTTCCCTCCAAAATATATGATACACCGTTTTCCTAGCTATTATTTTCATTCTTAATTATTAGGTTAGGGGGGAAGGGGAGCCTTTCCAACCCCAATATCCACCTTTAATTTCATAAAGTTTGTAATATCTTTATATGGCACAGTAGTGCTCGTATAACTTATGTTAAAGTGGATTCTCTTCTTATATTTTGCCCTTCAATTCTTCTCTCTTCTCTTAAAATCTCATTCGGTCTCTTCCTCTCTCGTTCTACTTTCTCTATCATCTTTCGTCTCTAATTCATACTCTCGGATCTTCGTCTTCTGTCTCTTACTCTCTTCTCTCTCAGTCTTATCTTTCTCTTTTGCTCTCACTTTCTTCAGTCTCTCTCTTATGTTCTCATTAACTCATATCTTTATCATTCTCTCTAGCCTGTCTCTCTCTCTTTTCTCTCTAGTGATTCTGTGCTCAATTATTTGTTTTTAATGTATCGGATTGTTAGAGTTGCAATGATATTCCTCTTTCTTATACTCTATTGCTTACTCTAGTTCTATTCTATCTCTCCTATCTATCGTCCGGTCTCTGTTCGTTCGTCTGTATCCTCTTCCGCTTATACTTAATATATCCCTCTTTAGAATCTACGTGTCTTCATTATTTATACGTTCTCTCTCTCTCCTAACTTATTTACCTATTTCATCTCTGTCCTGCTATTATCTTTTCATATTGTCTCTGTATCGTTTTCTTTCATGTTTGCTCTAGTCATCTCCCTCTATATTTCTCTTCCTTTATCTGTCTTGTCTTTCTATCTTTTTTATGCTCTCTCTATTCTCTCTTTCTGACTTATTAATACTTCCTTCTGTTACTCATTTCATTCTCCCTCGTCGTCTCTAGTCCTTCCTTACGTGTTTAATAATGTTTCGTGCTATCTCATCTTCTGTTATCCAATCTCTAAGCTAATGGTCTATATGAGTATATAAATTCTTGGAAAGTACCTATAAGTAAGTGTTTGTTCTTTTATCATTAGACGTTTCCTGTTAGATCTGCATATATTGTCATGGTATCTCTCTCATTTTGGTACTGTCTATCTCTATCTCTCATTCCTCTTGTGCCTATATTTCTACTTATAAGCATGTTATATTAGTGAATTTTTCTATCTTATCTCTGTCTTCTCTCATTCTAGTATTCACTTAACTATCTGTCGTATATCTATACTCTACTTTATATAATCTCTAATCAGTGTATATACTATTTCGTATCTTCATTACTCTCTCGTATATTCTCTCATTATTTATATTTACTTTATTAATATATAGTCTCTATCTTATATTCTGCTCATTTCCTTTATCAACTAACTTTAGTATTATCCGTATTCTATTCATTGCTATATTACTAGTTTATAATCATATAGTAGTACTGTACCTGCTCTCATGAGCCTTATACATACGCGTATATATAGTTTCAGTATAACTATCTTATGTCTGACTATTATTATGGGGTATTTTACACAATAACTAATCAGTATTGTGAAATGTAGAGTAATTTTCACTATCTTATTATTATTCTCTTATTCACAACTTGAAATATAATCCGTTATCTAACTGTAGTATATATAGTATATTTATTTATATATGTATATCATTTATTATATTATGTATATAGTATATAGTAGTAGTATATATAGTATTATGTTATATCGTGTATCTGTGCATATATATCATCTAGTCATTATCTAGTATAATAACTCTCTCTATTCTTGTCTCTCTTACCTTAGTAGTCTATAGTATAGTTATCTCTATCTATACCAGTACTATATATATCTATATAATAGTACTATTAATAGTATATCTCTATCTATTACTATATTACTCTCTCCGTGTATAGCTATTACGTCACTCTATCTAAATATACGTCTAGGAAAATAGCAAAATATGACAAGTCAAACAAGTTTTCCCTCCGCTTAAGCTGTCCGATGATGACGACAAGCTAATTAGTGATTCTGTAATTTGAATAAAGATTAAAATTCTTCCAGTGAGATATCAACACGAAGAATACATGTATGAAGAAACTTAATATATAATGAGGAAGGCCTTAATTTTGAATGTGAAGTTCAACAAGACATTTGATTTTGGCTTTTATATATAGTATTTTTGTATAATATATTATTTACTAATATATATATGTTATATATATAAGTATATTTAGCTATATATAGATAATTGTATTCTGTTCTACTCTATTCTAGTATATATATAATCCTCTGCTATCTATATTACATATATCCATGATCTCTATCTGTATAACTACTTATATTATATACTTCTTTCGTAGTCTGTAATATAAGTCCTAATTACTTTAATATATCTAACATACTTTTAAGATATTTTTAATATATTCTACTATATATAAGTAGTATTCTCTTATATTACCTATAGTAATATCTCTATATATCTATATATTTACTCATACATATATCTCTTACTCAGTATCTGCGTCATATATATTATAATTAGCTTCTCTTCGTCCCGTGCAGTAAACATTATATAAATTTAATAAAATATCAGTTAGATTTATTGAATGTTTCAAAAATAGTGTGTGTAACTTATGTATATTATAGATAGATAGACATTTTATGTATTTAATTACCTATCTTCCTCTTAGTTATACTGTCACCGTCAATGTCTCTACGTTCACTCTATACCTAATCTATATCTACCTCATATCCTCATACACATCTCTGGTCATTGGCTTCAACAATGCGCTCAAAATACAAGATACAATTAGATCGAACTACATCTGAGATCGTTGAAACAGAATGTAGAGTTCCTCAAAGTAGCATCCTCAGATCTTATTTTTTTTTTAAGGGACCTATGATCTTTTATGGTATGTTTTTCACTGATAAAATATATTCGTGTTCAATGCAATTGATTGTTTACTTTGGTTTTCTGGGACAAATTATCAGGTTTTTGTTTAGAAAATTCATTCAGTAGTGATATTATCAGAGACCTGTGGTTTAAATGTTTCAGTTAATTAAACCAATTGAATCGTCAAAGAAAGATATCCCCTAAGTGATCCCCTCTTACGTAATCATGAGTGGAATGGAATTCAAATGCACAACTTCACATATAATCTTGTATAATATTTTGACCAATAGTTAGCATAAACGTAAATGTTAAGTGTGTTTAAAGGTATGTAGAGAAACTCATGAAACTTAAATTATTTTGGAAATAAAAATTGGAATCAGATAAAAAAAAATTTATGCATCTTTTATGATGCAGTAGGCGTAATCAAGAATAGATTTATTTCTGACTTCCTCTCAAAGATAATTATTCAACCATTTGTCTCTAACAAAACTAGGGGACTAAACTAACTGTTGGAGATCTCCGTTGTGGAAAAGATAACTTTATAGATCCTGAAGCTTTTAAAGTCGATACCAATAAACAGAAATTATAAGATTTAATATGTATTGCATAAGGGCAACATTTTCAAAATTTCATCATCTAAAGAGATTTTTTATATTAAATATTATAGGCATTTATTTATGTGTTTTCTTATGTGTGAATCCTGCGAGGGGGGATCACCCCGAAGGGGTGTAAGCGGGCTTTACCCCTCCACCCCCCTGTAACACCTAACGCTTTCATGAGGTAACCTGAAATATTTTTATCCTTACCCTATTTTAGACCTCTCCCCCCTTTCAGAAAATATCAATTCAAAACTGGTAGATTTGGCAACAGCGCAACGTACAGAGGCGATTTGATAGCACTGAAGCTTTTTGTAAAGCATATGCCGGAGATCTTGAAGTGCATGAGGGCCCATCTCAAGGGTACCCTATGAAAGAGAGATTGTAAGCGGTAGGGCGCAGCCCGCTACTGGGCTATTAACCCTTATGCTTCTTACAAATCACCTGATTTTGAATTGATATTTTTGGAGAAGGATTAAAGCGGTAAATAAAATATTTCAGACCCTGTCGCAGCGACCAAATGTTTCCCGGGGAAGAATCTCGGTCACCTCCACAGGGGCGCATCCCCCTGGGATTTCTCTCGGAAGGTAATAATGTTTGCTTTAGATACTCTTGATTAATGAAACTGTTTGTTAAACAGAAGTTAGGTACGTTATCATTTAAATAGTACTATTATAATGTAGAAAAAATAACACTGATTTGTTGAGAAATGATGAGTTTTTGTAAGGATATTATTGTGTTGACTGACGATGGATATGTTAGAAACGTGGAGCTAGGTTAAGAAGTTTTTGTTGAGTAATGTTAGGTTTGCCTAAGAATTTTGAATGTCTACGATTGTTCATAGGTCAAATGATGTTATACTCTAGACGAGTGACACTTTAAAGATAGTGTCAATTCATAGTTCAGGCTGTTGGTATCTTTGATAGATTGGTCACTTTGTTAAGGGATTTTGTTAGATAATACGGCTTTACCTGTTGCTGATATGCGCGAAAAGTGGGAACATATCGAGTATTGTATGACCTGTTAGCTACTTTACCTTTGATAAGTAGGGAATTTTCAAGATGTTAGCTGATTATTCATACGCGAGGTATGTTAGGTTTGCATTTGTACATTATATTCTTAGTTGCGGTTATGATATGTTAGCTTTATTGATGCTAAAACTTTGTTGGTTAAGCATATATTCGTGGTCATGTTAGTAGTTTATTCGTACATATGGTGTGTTAGGTTTGTCGTTGTGCATTACTCTATTCTTAGTTTAGGTTGTGTTATGTTTTATTAATGTAAAAACGTTGTTACGTTAGCATATATTCGATGGTTAGTATATAAAGAACTTATTTTTGTGTTATATTTGGTCATTTTGTGCTATGTTTATCCGAAATGATACTCTAAATGTTACGTAAATCAGTTGTTAATGTAAAATTAACATTGATATGTTAGAGATATGCTTGAAAAAGTGTGAATAGGTTACGTTTTGTACGCTGTGCTAGGTACTTTACTGCTGTTAAGTATGGAACTTTGTTAATGTTAGTTGTTTATTCTAACTTAAGGTGTGTTAGATTTTGTTATTGTACAGTATATTCTTAGTTCTGGTTAGTGCTATGTTAGCTTTATTAATGTGAAAACAATGTTACGTTAGCATATATTCGTTGGTTGGTATATAAAGAACTTATTTTTGTACTATGTTATTGTTGTTGTTTATTTGTTGTTGTTTTTGTTGTCTAACGAGAATATATACCCCTTTTGAAATGATATGGGTCGTTCGTGCGTTGTATTCTTGTTTACTTTCTTCTGATTGGTTGAAAGAAAGAATCTCATTACCTATAAGGGTTGTTTACTCATACGATTTCCGTCAGTAGGACATTTTTTTCGCTGTACTGGTACGATGGCAACATCTCCTCTGCCACATCTCACACCTGTTGTTGATATCTTCACGAGGAGCTTTCGTTATTCCCAAACGATATTGCTCTCAGTATATTTTAATCCTGAACCAAATGGCGATCGTTGCGTTAGCATGTTTCCCTGCCAGAGAGTCAAATCATAGACCTTTATTCGTTGCATTGCTGATGGATTCATTAAGATTATCGACATCGCTACTGCATGGGTAGAGGATAAGTGTTTGTTATCCGAAAGATCAGAGCAGTGAAATATCTAACTGGGGAGACAACGTAAGTGGTCATAATAGAATAGGCGTTGTGTTCTCGTCGTGTGACAATATTAAAACCCTCCGATGCTTCACTACGGAAACCATCGGTGTGTGACCTTCTATCGCACATGTATAGGTTTCTGAGTTCGAACACCACAGAAAATATTACTGGCATTGGCAAATAAAACGAATTAACATGCATCTTGATGTTGACATGAGGACATAATATATATAACATGGTGTAATCGCGATATTTACACCAGGAAACATGCGGTTCCACATAATGCAGTATACAGGAATGCGTTAGTAACTATCAGCTTTAATGAGTTTACTTCTCTCTTGTATGAAGGAGAATGAGTGCTGCTGAATCAAAATATGCCGAAAAATGATGGTTTAGTGCTGCTGAAGGCCGTTATACTTACATTCTTTCAAAGGGTGTTGAATCTTTAGAGAGATATATAGAACGTACCCAACTTGAATCCTATGTTCTCTGATTAGATGAATTAATATATTTAAAATAAACTTATGTTTTTATGTATTTATATAACACTCTTTTCAATGAAAATTATATGTTATAAAAATGAAAACTTGTTTTACTTCCCGCTTATGTTCGCTTTATTGACTAAGTTGTTAATGATAGCTGTTTATTCGTCTGGTTGTTGTGTGTTAAGTACGTTATGTTCATAGTTTAGCTTTATAGAGGGTAAAACTTTACTTTGTTTGCCTTTACCCATTAGGTATTATGCTGGTTAGGTAAAGTTATGCTAATTTTTTTGTTAAATATTACTATGTTAATGTAAAATTAACATTGTCATGTTGGAGATATGGTTGATAAAGTGTGAATGGATTATGTTTTTGTATGTCTTGTTAGTTACTTTTACTGTTGATAAGTTTGGACCTTTGTTAATGTTAGCAGTTTATTCTTGCTTAAGATGTGTCAGGTTTGTCGTTGTATATTATATTCTTAGTTCTGGTAATGTTATGTTGGCTTTATTAATGTGAAAACTTTGTTACGTAGGCATACTTTCGCTGCTCTGTATGATAATTACACAAGGTTATGGTAAATTTTTGTTAAATATTACCATGTTAATGTAAAATTAACATTTGTTTATGTTAGGAGGACTTATGCTTGACCATGTGCGAATAAGTTACGTTTTTGGATGTTATGTTAGTTACTTTACTGGTGTTAAGTGTGGAACTTTGTTAATGTTAACAGTTTATTCATGTGTAAGTTGTGTTAGGTTTGTCTTTGTACATTATTTTCTTAGTTCATGTTACATCATGTTAGCTTTATTGATGTGGAAACCTTGTTACGTTAGCATACTCACTTTCTGCTATGTATGATGAACCAATATTTGTGATAAATTTTTAGTTAAATATTACCATATTAGTGTAAAATTAATATTGTTATGTTAGAGATATGCTTGACAAAAGTGTGAGATAAGTTACACGTTTTTGTATGCTATGTTTGTTACTTTACTGTTGTTAAGTGTGGAACTTTGTTGGCGTTAACAGTTTTATTCATGTTTAAGATATTGTCGGGTTTGTCGTTACATTTGGGTTTATATTCATGGTTTCAGATGATGCTAGAATGAACTTTATTTAATGTATGAAAACTTTGTTACATGTATATATTGTTTGATCTTTGTATAAAAGACTTGATTTTATGTTATGTTTATCCAAAATGATACAAAATGTGACTTGATCAGCTAGATCAATAGATGGGAGGTAGGGAGGATGGGGGAGGGAGTGGGGAGGGGTTGTTTGATTTCTGATTTGCACCACTTTAGGGTATGTAAAGAAACATTGAGTTTTTACGTTATAACAAGAATCAAATTTTATTTATTTATTTATTTATTTATTTTCTTAGATGGTTCACAAACCATTATTTTCGAAATCTACAGACTCACTAACCTATATAAGGACACCAACATTGTTGTTATACGACTAGCAACTCAGCACCGCAGTGCCCTGCGCAAGTGCCCTGCAACTCTGAATCGCTTCTCCTATCTCCGCTATGTTCTTTTTCCCTTCTCGCTTTCACTCATCTTCTATTTCCTTTCTTCTTCTTCTTCCTCTGTTTTGCATTCATGCAAAACAGCTGCCTTCTTTTCAACTGGGACTGTGCCGAAGTTCCTGAACGAAATCGAATCCAACTCCGACTCCGTCTTCGACACGCTCTCTCTATCCTTACTCCAAGTTTGATTCTTCTACGATCATTTTAATTTTCCCAGAGGGGCAGCGTCCCCATACGGAAGTGGACGCAGAGGACGTAATCGTCTACGACAGGGTACGATAATGTCTTCCTTACGCCTTTCACATCAGAATTTTGGCCCGATACGTTAAGAGCCTAACATGTGGTTTTCAGGACGAATTTGACCTTGGCGCTAAGGGCAACACCCCAAGGGGTGATACGGTCACCAAAACTCGCCAAGGATCAGTTTATCACACACAATAATCATATACCAAATTTGAAGGCGATAGCTCTATTTCGCGCTTATATAGAGGCTGAGCTGTGCATGGTACAATTGCGGTGCAGTACGGTGCGGTGCTGAAGGACACGCAGAAGGAGACGCAGATATTAAAACAACTCAGAAGTGTTTCCTCAGGAAACACTTCTTCATTTATAATAATAATAATAATAAAGAAAATAATAATAAAAATAATACAAACAAACGAACAGACAGAGCAGACAAACACAGACCGAAGGTCTGTCTATCAGTCAGACAGACCCTTCGGTCTGTCTGACCTCCAAATGATCCCTCTTGCCACCCGATTTAGGCCTAATCTTAGCCGCCACAAGGGCGTAAGCGCAATATTCACGTCGACCCTCGGGGGCGACCCCTCTCTATATACATCCCTAGAGACTTGAAATTTACACTGTTTCGAGCTTAACACATATATAGATTATGTTCAAAGTTTCGGACCTATACCTGTATGCTTTTTGAGAAAAGAGATTGGTGACTATAAACCCAGGGCATCTTTACTATATATATATATATGTATACATATATATATATATATATATATATATATATATATATATATATATATATATATATAATACTCATATATACTATATATGCTATATGCTACTACTCACGCACTGCTGCTGTATGTATATATATTAGCAGATTATATATATCACCACAACTACATGAGAATATAACCTTTTCTCTGTTCGCTTATTACAACCAATAATATATATATATATATATATATATATATATATATATATATATATAATATATACTCTGTTCAAATATATATATTTCAATTTGTAATATTTTCAAATTAAAACTTTTAGCCCATAAATAACAACACTTCAAAAGTTTCTTCAATAAGTTCAAATAACTAAAGAAGCTAAGTGGTATATATATATATATATATATATATATATAGCATATATACTATAACTTATATATATAACATATGTAGCACCAACCCAGCACCAGCCTTAATATATATACTGCTATAACTGCTATCTGCTTATAACCTTAACGCATACTTATATATATATAACATATATATATATATACATAACTTAAACCTAAGTAACAATATAGCTTGTAACTTTATGTAAGGATAAATATAAGTTTGTAGATATTCATTTATCTATTGAATAAGAAGTTGAAACGAAAGTTTGTATTTGAGATCTCGAGAGACTTACGAATGCAAATTCGAAGCAGAAAAAAGATTTTGCTTTCTGCTTTCAACATCGAATTCTTTAGCAAAGGAAACAAATCTTGGAGCACGTCTTGCAATATTCAACAATATATATATATATATATATATA
>JABUQX010087738.1:20000-42500 GCA_015478945.1 Trachelipus rathkii
CACTATGACACTTATAGGCACTTACTCTCCATAGACACTTACACTAGCCATATACACTTACACTCACACCATGAACACTTACATACTTATATGACACTATGACACTTATAAGCACTTGCACTCTCCATAGACTCCATAGACACTTACACTAGCCATATACACTTACACACACAGATACACTTACACTTACACTCACACACTCAATATTTTGGTGCCTCAACTTTGATGCCTCAGATGCCTAAGCATTGATGCCTCAACTTTGAAGTTGATCCCTGGCTTTGTTGAGGCATTTTCTGACATTTTCTAACCTTTTCTGACCTACATCGCGGAGACAGGCTAAGCGATGTGCTCACAGGTCGCGGTGGAGCACCAGGCTGCGGCGGGCTCACGGCGTCAACGACCCGTCGGCACGCGCATCTTCGGTGAACGCCGTTCACGCCCGCCGCGGGCCACCAGGCACAGCATTTCCACGCCAACCGCCGCCGCGTGCGCCGCTGGCGCCAGCCGCCAACGCGTGCGCGCCGCCGCGTGCATCGCGAGAACAATATTCCCCAAGCGAACGAAAATATGATATCAATGTAAACTATTCAAAGAGATTTCTTTCAAATATACTATGAGTCTTTCATTTTTATTTCATACTTAAACATTTTTATTAAAAACATTTAGCTGAAGCCTGAGCTGTAACTCATTACAGCCCTATTATTATTATTTAACATATATATTTATTAACATTATTTTTCTTTTATATTTTTTGCTTAATACTTTTTAATTTATAAATTTTAAAATTGTATGTAAGAAGAAAAGGCCGAGTACTTTGTTACTTATAATCCTTTTATTTTACTACAATTGTGCGAAATTTTACTAAAAACATATACATTACATACCTTTTAAAGCAATTAAATCAGTAAATCAGCAAGGTTACCACCAAAGGATTAGTATGCTTTTGTTTTACTTTTTATACTGCTTTTAACTCTATGTTTTACCTTTAACTCTTATGTTCACTTTAACTCATGTAACTGCTTCAACTCATATATTTATTAACATTACATACCTTAAGCAGTAAATCAGTAAATCAATAGTGTTACCTAGCAACAAAGGGCATAGTATGCTTTTGTTTTACTGCTTTTCTTTTGCCTCATAATTTTTCTTTAACTCCATCTGTGTTTTACTCCTTTTCAACTCATATCATTGTAACATTACACTTGCCCAAAACCAGTAAATCAGTAAATCAATAGGGTGGGCCTATCCCTTCAACCACGAGGGATTGAAATATAGCTTGTTTTTGCTGCTTCTTTCTTTAATATGTTTGCATATAACTCATATGTTTACTGCTTTAACTCATATATTTATTATTACACTTTATAAAAACAGTAAATCGATGAGTATTAGGGTACATAACAACAAGAATGACCAGTATGCTTTTGTTTTTACTGCTTTACTACCACTTCTTTTAACTCACTGCTTACTGCTTTAACTCATATGTTTTACTGCTTTAACTCATATGCTTTACTGCTTTAACTCATATATTTATTAACATTATGTTTTCTTTTATATTTTTTATTTTGTTTTAATACTTTTTATTTATTTTTAATATTATTATTATTATTTTTATTATTTTTATTATTTTATTTTCATTATTATTATTTTTTATTATTATTATTTTTATTATTATTATTTTTATTTTTATTATACTTAGTGTTATTTACTTCATAACTATTGTTATTATTATTTAACACACACACACACACACACACACTTACACACACACACACCTACACCTACACACATACATAGACATACACCTACACTTACACAGACACACACACACACTTACTCGCCTATAGACCCACACTGTTAAACATATCAAAATAAGTTCTTTTGTATGAACACAAAACGTATAATTTATTAAAAACATTTTATGTTTTAATTAAATACGTACATTTATATTACTCATTCAATTATAACTAAAATTATTTCAAAGTTTCTTAAAACTTCTATAATAAATCAATCATTATCTTTGAACAAAGAATTTATTATTAACAGTTAATACTTTTTGTTTATAAATTTTATAACTATCAAGTTTTAAAATAATTTTTACTAAAATTTTATGAAATTTTATTAAAAACATATATTTTACAGGTACCTTAAACAATAAATCAAGTAAATCAGTGAATTCAAGCCCCTAGCATCCTCACCAAGCTATGCCATGTTTTGTTCTATTGACTTTCTTTTACATCATCTTTAGTCATGTAATAAGTATAAAAATAACAAAATAAATTCTTTTCTGCTAAACTTAAATTTAATTTATTAAAATCATTCTAGATTTTATTTAAAAATAACAATTATTCACTTACATTTATATTATTCACTCCATGTTAACTAAAAATATTTCAAAGTTTTTTTAAATAATTCGGATTTTCTTTATTATTATTATTATTATTATTATTATCCATGTACATTGACGTCATCACGGAAGGCACAACCGCACTCCTTACAGATACAAAACTGACCTCTCTCTGTAAAATGTGTTGAAAATAACTACTTGAGGCTAAATTTAAGGATAAACTTTTTGTACCCCAGGGCAGATTTTAGGCTAATTCCAGATCAAATACTATTTCAAACTGACCTTTTCCTGTAAATGTGGTGCAATAACTGAATTAGGCTAACATTTGGAGGGCTACAATTTTGGATGTATAAGCAACTTTTTTTGTATCCGGGCTAATTTAAGCCTAATACTAGGTCAAAAGGAGGTAATTCCAGTATAGAAAAGAATCATTGTTATTATTATTTTTTATAAATATTAAGCTGAAACATGCTGGATCAGTGGATCACTAAACTGAGTAGAAGATATTTTCGCGTTTTTACTTGTGATTGGACAGGTAATCCCTTATCTCATATATATGACCTCGTTATATTGTGATTGATTAAAAATTATTTTATCGTCTTTTTGGTTTTTAGGTATGTAAAAACACCATGTTTTTCATATCCTGGAACCCACTACCTGTGGTGGATAAAAATCAACTTTTGTGTTCTTTTAACTGTATTTGAGGCAGGTGTGTTTTTTATTGTATCTTTTAGACCTAACTCATTTTAAAATCACTTAGTCATTTAGCTGTTAAACGGTGCACAAAATTATCTGATTTGTATTAAAGGTATGTTTATTTTTACTAAGTGTATATCATATTTATAATAAGTACTTACATTGAGGAATAATTTTAATTTCACTAGGATAGATAATAATTAATTCACTAGATTATAGTAGATCACGTGAAGCAAACGCAAAGGCGCCCAAAGCGCGACCCGGTGTGGAACAGCCGCATGAAACCGCCGGCGTAATATTACTACGCGGTCGCGAAAATATTTTCTTTATGATATGCCGTTGTAAACTTTCATACATCATTTTGTATTTTCAAATATTCCGTTTCCCATATTATGAGACGTTCGTTTTTATTTCTTACTTGAACATTTTAATTTTATTTATAGAAAAAAATACCATTTCACTGGTAAAGTTTCTTGAAAAGCATTTAGTTTTGAAAAACATTTTGTTTTGTAGAAAACAGTTTGTTTTATTTATCCTAAAGTTATAATTCCTTGAGGGAAATAGAACAAATACTCCGGATTTGACGCTGGCCATGTTCCTCTTTGTGGTATGCCTTTAAGATCTTATTACTTTAAGGAATGTAAAACAAGTTTTATATGCCTTAAAGTTACACCTATATACGACGTAGAGTTAATGTATAGAAGTTATCCCATTCCCTCCCTTTTCAAGGTATGTCTTTACGGTTTTAATCTTCTCTATGTATAAGATAAGTTATGAAAAAGTTGTTTATTCTAAAATATTATTACATAATTACTATGTTACTATATTAGTTAAATACACAATGTGTGTACATGCATAATAACCCCCTCCTTGTACAAATCATGTTCTCTTTATGGACTTCCAATGTGGTATCATATTGCTGCTTCAAAATTACATCTTCAAGAGATATATAGTTCATGCATATATATCCAGCTGTTGTATGCATTCGAGTAACCATCAGAAGATCTCTCACTTGGTTTGCAATAACACTTTGATATGCCAGGATTTTAAATAAACTAATGCGCGCTTGAACATATGTTATAATATTCGTAAATATACCTTGATACAATACCTAAAATTATACATACTGAATGGGACGATTGCCCAAAAGATATCATCCTCTAGGATGTGTGCCCTACTTTGAAATACAACGCCCCATATTTTCGCGACCGCGTAGTATTATTACGCCGGCGGGTTCATGCGGCTGTTCCACTTCGGTTCCGCACCGGGTCGCGCTTGCGGGAGCTCTTGCGTTTTGCTTCACGGCGATCTACTATAAATCTAGTGAAATTAATAATTATTCCTCAATGTAGTAATTATTATAAATATGAAATATACACTTAGTAAGAAATAAAACACTTTTTAATACAAATCCAGATGGCACAACCTGCACTGCTTTGCTAAAGCGTTTATATTTAAATGGTTCAGGTCTAAAAGACAATAAACACACCTGCTCAAGCCTAGTTCAAAGAACAGAGGTGTTACTAACTCACCACTCTTTGGGTGAAAGACTTTCAGGATCGAAAGGCATGTTTTTACATACGCAAAACCAAGACGACAAATAATTCTCGACCAATCACATGCGGGTCATATAGGACAGACCACTCGTTGTCTGATACAAAGGACTATTCAGCCCACTGCTTACTCCAGCCATGTTTCGGTTTGGCTCTTGTTATAAAAATAATGAATGGCTATTGATTGCTGCTACTGGAGCACCTTTACGGGCCTGTATTGGAAACCCCAGAACGCTCGGTCTAAAGGCTTGGCTCATTCAGATACAAATTCAGACTAGGATTGATGCACCACATTTGAAAAAGATAGGTTTGGGCATCATGACATGCAGTTTGGAGGTGCAGGCAAATCACTTCCAATTTTTAACTCATCAAATTTAGGCAAAATGCGATTCAACATTTTACAGAGGCAGTCGGTTCATCTGCAGGAGATAGGGATTCTTGAACTATGATGGTTATCAATGCTGCAGATAATACCTTAAATAAGTAATAATAGAAGAATCGGACATTTAAAAACACTTTTAAATGTTTTAGGATTAACAATAATTGAATAATGTAAATATAAATTAGTGATGTTATTTAAATAAGGCATCTCGAGATGACAACAAACCACATGTTATGTTGGCAGAGAAAGAACTTGTACCAACCCAAACTGCTGCTTTAGCCATGTTGAAGATGAATGTAAGTGGTGAGATCAACTCAGTAAACGTGTTAGCAGTAGGGGATCTTAGAACTTTACCACGATTTCGCCCTTCTTTAAGATGCATTAAATCCTGTTTTTATAAGATTTTCCTTGGAGAGCACTGTGAAGTATTTAGCGATAGTTACAAAGCCCATAGGCAGTATTTAACTGTTTTAATAACAAATTCTAAGCACATTTCGAAAATACAGTTGGTATGTAAGAAGTTGCAAACTTTGAAAATAATTTGGTTATAATTGGTAATTGTATGGAATGAAAAATGTGATCAAAAACTGCCCAAGATGACGCAACGCGATATACCGTTATATGTCGCCACAAAGGAGCTTTTACTGATCATCGTTTAGAAACAGGGTAGTACTCGAGCGGGGTGCAACCATTGTTGATGTGCAGTCATGCAACTCTCTCCATAAGTATACCAGGAATATATTTGCTATTCCCATGTGCAATACAACCAGATATGTGATATGTGTTTTGATGATAATCTTTTTCAAGATATTCTGTTGTGGTACGACGGTGTGTTAAAGTATAATGTAAGCCCAACAGCCTGATTATATGTGCAAACTGGCTTTAGTACAACATAAAGATAAAATAACAACAATAAGCGTAATGTCATCAATGCTAAATATATTAATGGCTGAAAAATAAAGATAACATAAATAACTTAAAAATAATACAAATAATGGCTATTAAAATATAGATAAAAACAATTAAAAAATAAAATCTAAAAAATATAAAAAACTTGCAATGTCAAATCAAAATATATGAGATTAACTGATGGCCTATCAGGGTTAAATCAATCAAACTATATTTAATTAATAAGTATGCTATGAGGATAAAGAAAGCACGTCAAAAAACGGAAGTAGGCAAACGCACTGTCCCTGTTGCCAATATAACGCCTCATTGGTGCCTGGTTCACTGCCTGGGCAACTGCTGTGTATGTTTCAAATATATGAGAGTTAAGCTAATGCGTACCACTGATTGGCACAGTAAGCCATGGTGCGATAAAAACCGGTAAAGGCAAAAACATCACTAATCCCCGGTGATATGTCACACCTCTATTGGTTACTTGTTTGCACTACTTTGGGGTATGTAATATGTTGGCTAAATATATGAGTTAAGCACATTAAGCTGCTGGCAAAGCAGTAAAGCGCTGGGATTCGCTGGTAAACGGTGAAACGAAGCACTGCCGCTGTTGCGCAAATAGCCACCTCTGTTGTTGCTGATTTACTTTCTTTTTAGTATATACAGTGGCAACAAATCACCTCTGAGTTAGCTCAGTAAACCCATGATTAACTGATATAAATCTGATTAAAACATTAACAATAAAACAAAAGCATATGCTAATCACTTTAGGATTTGCTAGGTAACATACTCTATTGATTTACTGATTTGCTGCTTTAAAATGTAAAATATGTGTTTTTAATAAAATTTCATTTCTGTATTGTAATAAAAAGCGATTATATATCAGGCACTCTTTTCTTCTTTCCCTCCACCAATTACAAGAATTATAAAATTAAAAAATGACAAGCAAAAAACTATAAAAAGAAAGAATGTGATAGCTACTGCTGTAATGTTAAACAATAACTGTAATGAACCACGGACCTGGAGACTAGCTAAATGTTTTAGCTTAAAGTGTTTCAAGTACTAACCAGAATAAAATGAATGACTATCATGGTATATTTGAAAGAGAATTTAACAGTAGTTTGTTGATATCGTATTTTCGTTCGCGCGAAATGGCCTGCAAAACCGTGACGCCGAAGGCAAGCTGAAATCGTAATGCGCCAGCGGATGCGCAGCGGCGACCCGACCGCCTGGGCGCCGCGGCGTGTATGTTGTGCGGGGTACGGGTTACCATCCCTTTGCCGCCCGGAGGGGCTGCTGGCTTATTGTGACCTGAGGAGACATCCAGCCTCAGTGGCTAGCGCTGACAGAATGTGAGGCCAGAAAGTTAGAAAAAGATTGAAAATGCATTAACACTGCCGGGATCTCCCTTTGAAAGTTGAGGGCATCAACTGAAGGCATCAAAGGCACCAGACGTCAAATATCGTTGTGGTGTTCTAATGTGGTATCATCTGTGACGACGGCTCAAGTGTATATGGGCGTGGCCAGTGATCATGGCGAATGTACCGAGACCCGCTTATATTGTCGTAGTACGTGGCGAGGTGAAGTGTCTATGACGTGTCACTAATTGGCCTTATGGGCTGGCAAGTGCATGGGGAGTGAGGTGCATAAATGATCGCCAATTATTCTTCAGCCCAATGTTGCAAATGTTTCATAATGCCATGGTATTATTGCATAAGCTGTTTGCCAATTATTTGCCAAAGCCGCCGTGGCCAGTGTCCCTTTGTGATATTGTCAATAGAGGCGATTAGCCAAGTTAATCTAAAGAATTACTGTGTTTGGACCAGCATTGACGTAATATTGTAATATTCAGTAAGTAATATATGCTTAATATTATATATATTTATATATATATATATATATACCTAACCATTGCTAATAATATATATATATATATATATATATATATATATATATATATATATATATAATATATATATTATATATATATATATATATATATATATATATATGGGCTATAAATTGGTGAGAAAAAGACTAATGGTAGGAAACATCCCAGCACTGGCGTTGCCGCCAATCGGGTTCCTCATGCTGATTAATGGGATTTGTCCTGCTCGAAGGAAGAGCTAGAAAGATACGCGTCCACTGACGCTGGCCAGCCACTGGCGTTGGGCGCTCTGGGTGGCACTTTCACTTGGCGCTCTACCCAACACTCATGGAATGCTCATAGAGAACTCTTATTAGAACATCTCTAGATGCTTCTTGGGAGGTGGACAGAGAACCATCAAAAGAACCAGACCATCAAGCATCAAAATCTGGTCATGACTTCCGTTATCATGTTATAGATCGCCAGCAGGCCTGACGTCATCAAGCCAGCTCTGACCCAGACGTGTAGGTGGCTGCACAGGCCAAGGCTGGCGACAATCTAGGTGGGTATGCTGAGTGCTGAGCTTTGGAGCAGGCTGGGTGAAGGCTTTAGGTGGCGGGTGGAGTAGCCAGGCCCAGGCGAAGGCTGGGTGGGCTAAACTTGCAGGTAGCCAGGCTGGGCAGTTGTTGGGTCCCAGGCAATTGCCAGGGGCTGGGTGAAAAGAATGGTGAACTTTAGGTGTGGTGCTAGGCTTTAGGTGAACAGGTATAATCAATGTATATTCATTGCTGTGTGTGTGCGCGCGCGACCGTGTGATGTGACCGAAATATCAAAATGAGACTAGCCTAAGGAGGTGACCAAAAGAACAGAATTGGGCCAAGAAAATTGACCATGGAGGCTGTAAGGAGTTGAGAGATCTGAAAAGTAAGGATTGGGACACTTACAGCTTGATTTGCTTACATGAGCAATTTGGCATGACTTGCCCTTCTTCAAGGTTGCAAAAATTAGGAGTTGCCGAAAATTAGGGTTGCCGAAAATTAGCGTGGGACTTAAAATTAACCCACGGATGGTGAAAG
Organism: Trachelipus rathkii; assembly: GCA_015478945.1. Taxonomy (NCBI): domain Eukaryota; kingdom Metazoa; phylum Arthropoda; class Malacostraca; order Isopoda; family Trachelipodidae; genus Trachelipus; species Trachelipus rathkii. The sequence continues at coordinate 28,816 of JABUQX010087738.1, forward strand.
TGTTAGAGGTGCAGCCACATCAGGCTGTTTGGTGCTGCGCAAGCCCAATAGTCCCTACTATAAGTCAAGGTCAAGGCCAAAAAAAGGTCAAAGGCCAAGGTAAAAAAATTTTACTTAAAAAGGTCAAGATCAGTTAAGGTCAGGTGAAAGGGTAAAAGAGGATAGGTCGGTCAAGGTCAGGTGGGAGTAAATCAAGCTGAAATTTGCCTCCAATATTGCGTTCCTACTACTTATATATATATATATATATATATATATATATATATATATATATAACATATATATAATATATATATATATAATATATATATATATATCTAACATTATATATATATATATATATATATATATATATATAATAACATACTTTATATTCGTAAATGGATATATATATAACTATATATGTAATATATTTATGTATATATATATATATATATATACTGCTATATAGCATATATATATATATATATATATATATATATATATATATATATATATATATATATATATATTCTTTCTAATATATGTGTCTATATATATATATATATATATATATATATATATATATATATATATATATATATATCTTAGAGTATAAAACTAGACGTGACGTTATAAATATATATAAATATATACTCATATATATATATATATATAATAATATATATATATATATATATATATATATATATATATATATATATATATATATATATATCAATAACATATATATATATATAACTATATATATATATATATGTTTATGTATATATAATAATAATATATATATATCTTTCTTCCAATAATATTAACAACTTACATATATATATATGTAGTATAAGTAATTTAATATATATAATATAACCAATATAATATGCATATGTATAATATATAATATACCTGTAATAATAATATGTAATCTATGTATATATAATAACAATATATATAATATGTATAATATATATAATAATATGTAATAACATAATAATATATATATAACTTAATATATGTATATATAACTCTTTCATGTATTATATATAATATGTATATGTATATATATATGTATATATATATATATATATATATGTATCTATATATGTATGTAATAATAACCAGCAAAATCATCTGTAATCTATATGTATATATGCTAATAATAATAATAATATATATATATATATAATAATATAATAATATATATATATATATATATATTAACAATATATATATATAATAATATATATATAATATAAATAATATATATACATATATATATATATAATAATATATGTAATAATAATATATATATATCAACATATATATAACTTAACATATATATATATATATATATATATATATAATATATATATATATATATATAATATATATATATGCATATATAACACATATATAATATAATATATAATAATAAGAATAAAAAGAAATCTTATACATAAGATATATATGTATACTTATAATATATATATATATTGCATATATATATATATATATATATATATATAATATATCTAACATAATAACTCTATCTATATATATATATATATATATATATATACTTATACTATATATATATATGTATGTATATATATATATATATAATATATATATAACTTAATAACTTAATATATATATGCTGCTATATATATATACTGTTTCTTATATAACATGTTAACACTAATTAAAATATTGAATATAAGAATTAAAAGAATTATGCATAAGATAGATAGATGGATAGATAGATAGATAGATAGATAGATAGATAGATAGATAGATAGATAGATAGATAGATAGATAGATAGATAGATAGATAGATAGATAGAAATTCATGACAAATCTATAAAATATAGGAGCATTAAAAATTATTTTTCACCTTTTAGGTGGTAGTTTCAATAAGACTAACTATTCTTATTATAATTATTTATCTACAAATTTAAATTGATTTGTACTCATGGGAAAAATAATTATTTTAAATCCTGACAAATGATAGTATAGGAATATATAACAATAAGGCTTAAATTTAGTAGGTAAAAAGTGGTTTTGTTGCTTGTTTCTTAGTGGTAATTATTATTATAACAAGATAAATTTAAAATATTTATAGACTTTTATAGTAGTATGGTAGTGTCTCTTATATATTACATATTCCTGTTACGTGGATATTTTAATACGAATCATAACTTAAAACCATATCTTAATCGTCAATTAACCGTCCTCTATTTTAATGAACAAATTTATAGAAACATATACACACACACACACACACACACACACACACACACACACACACACACACACACACACACACACACACAAGGTTTTAATTTACGTTAATCATTCATTAACTTGGTAAATTAATTTATCCAGTCAAAAATAAGAAGAAAAGAAAAAAATAAATAAATAAATAAGGAAGAAATAAAAATAAAAAATAAAAAGGACGCTAACTTTGGGGGAGAGTTTGAAATGACTTCAAAATTATAACATCCAAAAAGTTTCAATTATACTCTAAGGCAAAGCAAGAGAAAGTCCACCCATTAATTTCTTGAAGTTATTTCGTCTCTTCTACTATTACATGTCCTTAAAATCTTAAAAAGGAAAACATTTTTTAAAGTGTTTATATATAACATTATATATATATATATATATACTATATATATATATATACTCCCCAGTATATATATACTTGCATATATATATATATATATACTACTAATATCTTTATCTTTATCTTCTTCCACCTCTTATTACCTGATTGGTGGTGAGGAGCGTATCATACACCGGAGCAGAAAAGTAGTAGAAGGACATAACGCAAGTCGAAAAGAAGCTCCCCATTACCGTCCACTTTATACCCTTAAGTAAGAACTAGTCACAGTCAGAAAAATCCACCCTAGGTTTTCACGGGACTGCGACGGACTCTCACTGTGGCATGTCGTCAATGTAGGTTTCATCCCTTTTGCCAGGCCCACAACCATATCCCCTCACAAAACCCTGCCATTCACTCCTTTTATGAACATTTCTTCTCGCCTTTACCAAACTCATATTCCTCTCCTTCAGGTATTCCTTTCCTGACTCAATCCACTTTTCCTTCGGTCTCCCAACCGGTCGATTCCCAGCACACTCGCCACTATACATCCGCTTCACCAACCGACTATCATCCATCCTTTCTATATGACCAAACCATCTCAATATACTCTCGTTTATTCTCTCATTTACTCATTTCTTCACACTACACAACTCCCTAATGCGTTCATTCCTCATTTTATTAATTCTTCTCACACCTAACACTCCCCTAAGATTGTCCATCTGAACACTTTGTACCTTAGATCTATATCTCTTATTATATTAACACAGGTAACAACATACCCTTATGCAAACACTAGCGCACTCTAGACTTAGTCCTTTAACATCCACTAAGGATTTAACTGCATCAGCCACCTTCCTACCATTCCAACTTCCTACTACACTCTGTATCATCCATTCCCTTTTCTTCCAACATATATCCTAAATATTTAAACAGACACTTGTTCCAGTTGCTCACCATCTAGCATAACTTCACACCTCGGGCTCCACTCACTCACTACCATAGCTTTACTCTTATCTACATTTACTTTCAAATCCCTCTGCCAATCCCCTTAAACTCTCTTCAGATTCGCCACACAAAACCAAATCATCTACATATAATAAGTATGAAACCCTCCACTATCTTCCATTCTCCATCATTCTAACATCTTCCCCAGTCAACTCTACCTCTAATTCTTTCATAACCCCATACTTATATACAAATTGAATAACCTAGAAGACAACACATCCCTGCCTCACTCCACTATAATATCAAACCAATAACTTTCAATATTTATTCTTAGTCACGCTTCGCTATTGTCATACGAACTTATTTATTCCATTCAGAAGCCTACCACCAACACCATATATCACTAACACCTGTCATAGAGCTTCCCTATTAATAGTATCATATGCCTGTTGCAAGTCTATAAAACTTAAATACAATTTATTCTTCCACCCTCTCTCATTTTCTTAGTCATTTGTTTCAATGTAAAAAATTTGATCCACACAACCTCTACCACTTCTAAATGCATTTTGTTCTTCACCAGTCAGTTCATCAGTCACTCGACGTACTCTTTTGGGTTGACGGATATCTCAGTCGTAAAGCATCGAGCATATTGTCCTCATTTCGCAACATGCGGTAGTTCAATCCCGGAGAAGGCAGTAATTCTTTACCTTCCCACTTTATGTTCTTTGTTTAAGATCTAAAAAAAAAATTGAGATTATAATATATTTAATATTTATATATATATATATATATATATATATATATATATATATATATATATATATATATATATATATATATATATATATATATATGACAGGATTAATAGAGGAGCTCTGTGGCAGGGATATATGGTGTTGATGGTAGGATTCTAAATTAAATCAAAAGTGTGCTTGTCGATAGTGAAGAGTGTGTGAGAATAAGCAGCAGAGTTGAAAGTGGATGGTTTAATATTAAAAGCGGAGTGAGACAGGGATGTGCTATGTCTCCCTGGTTATTTAATTTGCACATGGATGTGGTGAAGAAAGGAATTAGAGGAGTAAGCAGGGGAAAGGAGTTGGGCGCTGATGTGGTAGATGGGGAAAAGAACTGGCGAACAGTGTCACTGTGCTGCTGAAGATTTGGTTTTTGTGTAGCTGCATCTGAAAAGAAAGAGAAGTTTGGCTGGGTGTGTAAAAGGAGGGGTTAAAAAGTAAATGCAGATGAGAGTAAGGTGATGATAGCGAGTGAGGAGAGTCCGCGGTGTGAAATTATGTTGGATATGAACAATTGGAGCAAGTGTGTGAGCTTAAATATTTAGAATATATTTTGGATGAAAAGGGAACGGATGATGCATAGTTAGTGTAGTAGGAAAGTTGTGAATGGTAGGAAGGTGGCTGGTGCAATTAAATCCTTGATGAATACAAAAGGACTAAGTCTGGATTGTGCTGTGGCTTTCATGATGGTATGTTGCTACCGGTGTTACTGTTTAATAATGAAACTATGGTGTGGAATAAGAGGTATTGATCTAATTTACAATCTATTCACATGTACAATCAAAGGTGCATGTTATATGTGAGAATAATTAATAAAATGAGAAATGAACTTGTTATTAAGTTGTGTGGTGTGAAGAGTGGCGTAAATGAGAGAATAAACGAGTGTATTAAGATGGCTTTGGTCATATGGAAAAGATGGATGATGGTTAAGCGGATGTATAGTGGTGAGTGTGATGGAAATTGATCGGATGGGAGACGAAAAAGCGGATTGAGTCAGAAAAGAAATGCCTGAAGGAAAGGATTGTGAGTTTGACAATGGCAAGAAAAAAGCTGCATAATAAGAGTGAATGTAAGGGTTTTGTGAGAGGGGATGGTTGTGGGCTTAACCCAAGGGATGAAACCTACATTGACGAGAAACCACCGTGAGTGTTCGTCGCGGTCTTGTGAAGCCTCAACGTGGATTTTTTTTTACAGTGACGGGCTTTTACTTAAGGGTAAAAGGGGATGGTAGAGGGGGCTTTCCTTTTGACTTGCGTCATGTTCTACTAACTTTTCTGTATACGGTTTATGTTGCGCACCTCACCCCGAATCTGGGGAAAGGAGGAAGATAAAAATATAAATAAATATATATATATATATATATATATATATATATATATATATATATATATAATATATATAATAATATATATTATATATATATATAATAATATATACGTATATATATATAATAATAATAATAATATAATAATATATATATATATAATAATAATATATATATATATATATATATATATATATATATATATATAAAATATATAATAATATGTATATATATATATATAATATATATGTAATATATGTATATATAATAATATATATATATGTATGTAATAATAATATGTATAACTAATATAATGATTTAAAAATAAGAGGAATAAAAATCTATACTGTTGTATTTCAGCACTTTTATATCTTTATCTCCTATATATATATATATATATATATATATATATATATATATATATATATATATATATATATATATATATATACTTAACTAACATATATATATATATATATATATATATATATATGCTCTCTTCCTACTCTTAACTATATTACAGTCTCGTCGATATCGGGATTTAATTATATTAATTAACCTGCTAAAAAAAATTAAATTTAATGTTTGCTTTCCATTTTAGATATATTTAAATATGTCTATCAAAACTGTCGAAATAATAATTAAAAATTCGTGCGGACAGGGTTGCAACCTCTTGAAATTCTAGACTGACTTTAATAACAACATTTTGTGTGTGTGTGTGTGTGTGTGTGTGTGTGTGTGTGTGTGTGTGTGTGTGTGTGTGTGTGTGTGAGAGAGAGAGAGAGAGAGAGAGAGAGAGAGAGAGAGAGAGAGAGAGAGAGAGAGAGAGAGAGAGAGAGGTGTTCCGTAACAAACTTCAACAACTTCACAAATTCATTCGATTTCTCTTTTCTTGGATTTAAATCCTCATACCTTTTCTTAAATGCTGCCGATTACACCTGTTTGCATTGCACGTTAGAATCCCTATTAGGCATAGTTCAGTGACTCTTTTAATAGCCTATAATAAATATTGCATTTAAATATTCAATTAATATATCATAAAATTAAAAACATAATTAATCATTATAAAATGTCAAACAAAAAAAGAGCTGCTCTTTATTTTATTTTTTATTTTTTTGTCATAGGTTTAGAAACGCTTCGCTTTAACTGTTTCTGAATATATTTATATATAAAATTTTAACCAAATGCAAAAGAATATTTATAATTATAATTCATTGGTAATGAATTCTTGACTCGAGATGAACAAATCAAATTTCTTTACTTTACTGTAACCTGTAAAAAGATTGGCAGACATAGTTATGTGACACCTACTTATTGTCTGCTGACTGTTCTATTGAAATTGTCTTGGAACTTCTGCTCATCTTTTTTGCTCTTCATTAAAATGTTTTTTTTTATATATATATATATTACCATTATTACCCGAATTAATTGAAAAACTATGGTGAAACTCGACGACCGCTATTTGACTGAAAGCGCCCACAACTTCCTTCCAAAGGTGATAAACTTGATTTTAACGTTTGTAGCAAACTTGTCATGCCATGGTCTCTCTCATTTTCAGGTTACTTTTTATTAATTGTATTCGTAAATACATACTGGTGAAGTCCTGTTAAAGGTGTGCCAATTGCCACCGTTGTTAATATATAAGAATTTTCAGGACCTCCAAATACGGTTGCAAGCATTGGTTTTGTTTTAGCTGGATGTGATTAAATTGGGACTAGTGCATAAATAACGTAGCTCAAACTTCAATAAAGTACTAAAAAGGTCTAGAACAAGAGACACTATTTCCAATGATTTACTATGGAATATAATTATATAATGTAAATTTTATTACAAAAATACTAATAACGTTTGTTCAAGATGTCAATTACAGAACTTGTTTTAATTAATTTTACTTCCTTAAATAAATTGAATTTTAGCAGCAAATATAAATTTTATAATTTGTTTTATTTTTTCGGTCAGTTTACTACTACTACTACCTACGACTGGCCGAGCGCAGGGATTATTCGAACGGTACCGCGTATCACCAGGAGGTCGTGAATCAGCTCCGCACCATACCGCACCAGGACATTGAAATTGTCTGCCGCATCGCACATTACCCAAGTGAGCGAACAACTCACCGCACTTCGTCAGTGCGTGGACTACTACCACTACTACTACTACTACTACTACTACTACTACTACTACTACTACTACTACTACTACTAATAATATAAATAATAATATTTGTAATAATAATAATAATTATAAATAAGTATAATAATAATAATAATAATAATAATAATAATAATAATAATAATAATAATAATAATAATAATAATAATAATAATAATAATAATAATAATAATAATAATAATAATAATAATAATAATAATAATAATAATAATAATAATAATAATAATAATAAAAGGAATGGTCCGTTTTTTCTAAACTTTAGAGATAAATGCAGCAACAAAGTTTGTTGTTGCTTTACTTTGTTGAAACATTTTTTATTAACTATACTTTCCATATATATATATATATATATATATATATATATATATATATATATATATATATATATATATATATATATACAAACACACGTATAAATCTATATATATATATATATATATATATATATATATATATATATATCTATATATATACAATATATATATATATATATATATATAATTAAAAAGTTTACACCACCGGCATAACCCTATTCAAGGAGGAGAGCTTATCTTGAAAATTCTACCTGGATCGGACTAAGGGATCGAAACAGGACCACTTGCCATGTGACTTTCTGTCATCCACTGCAAGATCTAGAGCACAAGTGGCGGCAGCTTACTGCACCTATATAAATATGTATATATATATATACTCTCTTTCTATACTTACCTATCTATATATATATATATATATATATATATATATATATATATATATATATATATATATACTATATGTATATATATATATGCTGCTATATATATAAGTTCTCTTAACACAGACTAATCAGTTCAGTTTTTGTTGTTTTTAAAATATATTTTTATATGATTTAACAATAATTTCAGTATTGGACAGGATTACAAAAAGTTTAAAAGTATTTAAATAATTTTTAAAAAAATCACATTTATATGTTAAATATTGTTTCAAAAATGAAATATCTTGAAAAGTACACTTACAGAAAAACCCATTACATATTTGGAATCAGCGTATAAACTTATTACAAAAATGTAAAAAAATAAATAAATAAAAAATTAAGAAAAATATTTTTCATAAATGAAATATCTCGAAAAATTACGACACTTACAGAAAACAGAACCACATATTTAGTGTGTAAAGCTTATTACAAAAAATGTAAAAAAAAAAGTGAATAGAAGCAAAGCAGAGACTTAGAGGGGGACGGTTTCCTTTAGTAGGGAACCCGCGACACCATACAAGAAGGCGGGGTTCCGGAACCTACCGGAGGGAAATATTATCGTTCCCCGGAAGGCCAGAGACCCCGACTCCTGCCATTTTTGCGGTTTACCCTTGGGTGTTCCTTTGGTCGAGAAAAAATAAAACTGACGGGGTCAATAAACAATAAAAGGTCCTATGTATTTTGAGATCTATGTCCGTTACCACTTAGATTTGATTGTTAGGATCCGCTTTTAGAAATACGTTGAAAGTAAAACAAAAAAAAAAATTCAAAAACCTAGGCGGGAGTCATAAAACAGAAGAGGTCATATATATATGCCTGTAACTATATATATATATATATATATATATAACATATATTTTCATATATATACATATATATATATATAACAACATATATATATATAACTTATATATATATAACTATATATGTAACATATATATATATATATACTCATATATATATATTAGTGATGGGACGATTTAAATTCCAGCCGTGCCGATTCCGATACCGATACCAGTCAAAAGTGCCGATTCCGATTGTGCCGATTCCGATTCCAATTCTTTATATATATATAACTTTATACTTTTATATATATATGCTTATATATATATATATATATATATATATATATATATATATACTATATATATATACTATATATATAACATAACCTTTTATATATAATATATAACTCTTATATAATGCTAATTTTGATAAATCAACAATTTTAGTTATTTAAACCCATATAAATTAATACTATAAGATTCTCTTATATTTTATATTTACAAAAGAAATAATTATCATTTCTCTTTTAATTATTTAACCACTATCTTTTATCACAATAATAGCAATATTTAAAACTCTTACAATAAATGAACAATTTTGTCATAGAAAATAAAAAATCCTTCTTTAATTTACTAAAATGTTAGATCTTGAAGCAAAATTATAATTATTATTTGTAGTTAAATCATAACTCTTAAAGTGGAAAAACATTAACATTTCTCCCTTTTCTGAGTGCATCCGATTTTTAGGAGAATAAATTGATCTGCAATTCTGAAGAGTCTTTCACTTTCCAGGGAACAAGGGGGCGAGCTTAAATGTTTTCTAGCAAGGACACCCAAATGCTGAAAGATACCTTTATTCGATGACCACCATTGTTAGGGACTTTCTGAATTTTTAAAAAGTTTCTTTTATAATGGCTGATTTCTACTTTTATAACATCTTCAGTTTTCAACATATAATCTTTCTCTATGCAGACAGTTCTTTGCTGTTTCGTCTTTTCTCTTTAAATTTAAAAACAACAAAACCAGTATTAAAACTATATTATGTCTTTCAGTATCACCCTACCTATTCTGTTGAAATAATGCAGGAAAGAATCTGAAGATTGGTTTAAGGTAGTGGAAACTGTTTTCCTTTCCTTTACTGCAACATATATCTTCGCACATCCATTGCTTAAGAACATCTTCCACTTTTTTATTGTTATATTCATCACTCAAGGAATGTAGTTTTAAAACGTGGATCAAGATAGGTAACAAGCACAAGATTCTTATCAGTAAAAGTAAATACTGAATCTATTTTTACTGAATTTTTCCATGTTGATACTGTAGACCCCTCAAATAGTCCCTTTTTCTGACTCTTTTCAAAAAAAACTGCAAATCACTTTCATATTTAGGATTATTGCCGATGGCCATTGATTCCTTATGGCTCAATAAATTTGTACAATCAACAAAATTTTAAGTATTTTCTTAATTTTCCAACTTCTTAATTGTTTCGCTTGTCTGAGTTTGAATAGTCACTGCAATAGAAGTAGGAGGCAAATCTTTTGTTCAATTATTTTTGAAAGCATTTGATACTGGCTATTACATCTGGTTTGTACATCCTGAACAAATCTGTGCTGTGGTAAATAAAATCTAGTTTGATATTCTTCATACTTGGCAATAGCTTGAGGTGAGTGATTAAAATGACCTACGATTTGTTTGCATATGGATATATTTTTTTTCCGTCTACGTTCAAATAGCATCATTGAGAACTAGTGTCAAAGAGTGTAAAAGCAAGGTAATTCCTGGAATCCTGCTTGTGTAACTCCTGCAGCCATATTAGGTGCGTTATCCTTTACTATAACATGAATTTTATTAGCAGGAATATTGAATTCTTCCATAACATTTTGAAGACAATAACTTATATTAGATGCTGTGTGAGATCGTGAAAAGGTGAAATTCGAAGGATAGCATTCAATAAAGCTCAATTAACCACAAAGCTACGAAGGCAATCTTTACTATACTTACAAAGGTTCGAGTGTATAATTCGTAAAACATATAGTATTACATAATGACTAGCGAAACGGTGCCAAATGTCTTCCCTCACCATGACGTCTACACAGAAAATCCTAAAATGATATCTTAGGCTCTACGTAAAGATGAGCCGCTCAATCCAGTTTTCTTTAAATTAAATAGAATTAAGGGAAGAGGCACAATTAAAACCAATGCAGCAGACTTTAAAATGTATCTTTGAGCATATAAGATCGAATAAAGAATTATTTTCAGATTGTATATCAAAGAATCGGTCAAAGAATCATTGTTTGTTGATTCGATTCCGATCGATTCCTGAAAAACAAGCCGATTCCTCCGATCGATGATATGATTCCGTGCCGATTCCCAGATTAATCGTCCCATCACCCCAATATATATATATATATATATATATATAACTGTACATATATATATATATATATAGCAAATAACATATATATATATATATATATATATATATATATATAACAACATATATATATATATATACTAAATATATATATATTATGTAGCAACATATATATATATATATATAACAATATATATATATGTATATATATATATAACTCAATATATATATATATATATATATATATATATATATATATATATATATATATATAATATAATATAAATAAGAGAATAAAAACTCTAAACATTGTTTTTATTTCTTTTATTAAAATAGACGTTTGGGGAAATAACATTTCTCATCTTCAGTTTAATAGAATGATGAAAAATAAAATAAAATAAAATAACACAAGTAAAAGGTTCAAACTCTAAAACATACCACTTATCTCGTATTGTGACACATATTTGAAAAGTCAAATCAAGTTAAAGCAGTCTATTGTAGTTAACATGTTAGTTGGTTGTTAGTTTCCTAATTATCTGTTTAGTAGTTGAAAAAATGTCTGATAAAAATATATAAAAGCGGTGTTAAAATAATGACAATATTAATAATTAAAACAACAATACTACTACTACTACTACTACTACTACTACTACTACTACTACTACTACTACTACTACTAATAATAATAATAATAATAATAATAATAATAAATAATAATAATAATAATAATAATAATAATAATAATAATAATAATAATAATAATAATAAAAAAGAATAAAAATAATAATAATAATAATAATAATAATAATAATAATAATAATAATAATAATAATAATAATAATAATAATAATAATAATAATAATAATAATAGTAGTTAAAAAAACATTCTAATAAAATAAGAGAAACTATGGAGACTTGGGGCTTGGGCGTCTCTTGATGCTAGCAGTCACTGGTTTTGAAATTTTATAGAGAAATTTTTACATCTAATGGATTAAAAATAGGGGTTTGGAGAAAGAGTTGTTGAAGCTGGAATCGGAGGCATTCTAAGCACATACACCATGCACATACATATGTATATATATATATATATATATAATTATATATATCTTTATATATATACTGGAATATATTACCATATATATATATATCTCTCTCTTATACATATATATATCAGAGGCGACTCCTACACCCGGGCTGCTCTGGAAGGTAATAAGGAAGGAAGTGGGTAGCATTAAGAGTGAGAAGTTAAGTGACCAAGGCAATAAGGGGAAGTATTTAAGAGCGCTTGCAAATAAATCAGGATTGAATGTGAGCAAGTTGAAGCTGAACAAGGTCTTGAGCTTAAATGAAAGAAGCTGTAAATTCCCAGTGGAAAAAAAGTATGTGAATTTGCTAAAGAGAGAAGTTGGAGTGTTACCAGTGAGTGGTGGAGTGAAGAGGTGATGCAAGGGGTTAAAAGTAAGAAAAGAAGAGGGGTTGAATGTACTAACATTGGAAGTAGTGAAGAGGTGATTGGGAGTGTGTGTGGGTTTGATGGTGCAAGTAGGGATAGGTATTTTGGGGATAATGTCATTGTCAAGGAGGAGGTAATGAGTAAAGTGAGGAAATTGAAGAATGGTAAATTTGCAGGTATAAATGAAATTACTGGTGAAATGATCAAAAACGGAGGTGAGATGATGATTGAGTGGATTTGGAAGTTGTCAAAGCTTTTATGGAGGGTGTAATTCCGAGGGTATAGAGGAGAGCAGTAATAGTACCCTTATATAAGTGTAACTGGGATAAGGGGAACTGTAGGAATTATAGGGGAATTAGTTTATTGAGTGTTGTAGGGAAGATATATGCTGATATTTTAGGTCAAGAGTGCGTCTGAGTGACCCCTGAGGGGACTGTTGGTTAGAACAAAGATTAGTTTAGAAATTAGTAGGATGTGTGGATCTTAGTCTTTACATTGAAACAAATGAT
>JABUQX010087738.1:52500-60000 GCA_015478945.1 Trachelipus rathkii
ATATATATATATATATATATATATAATATATAATATATATATATATATATCATATATATATATATATAATATATATATATATATATAATTAATATATATATATATTATATTAATATAGCTTAGGGTTGAAGGTTGGTTTGGGAGGTCAGATACTCCCCTAAAGTTTTCAGGAATTTTATATAGGCTATCTTATTAAAATTTAGCTTTTGCATGGTCGTATTTGTAAATAATGTTTTTAGGATTAAGGATCCAGACACATAGATAAGTTGCTTTCCTTTATATATATAATATATATATATATATATATATATATATATATATATATATATATATATATATATATATATATATATATATATATATATAATATATTTTATTAGATAAATATATATATATATTATATATATATATATATATATATATTATATAATATAGTATATATGAAGTTTAACTTAAAATATTATAAAAAACAAGAAATCAAAGAAAACAAAAAAGTTGTATACCTTTTTATCTAACAATTATTATCCCTATGTTTTCACCCCCCAAAAAAAAACAACAACAACAAATATGGCACCTAAAAGGGTAAAAATTATTTTTAAAAAATGTTTCATTTCATGTTATAAACTTGTAATTTTCTTTCATGTTATAAACTCATAGTTATCTGTAAAATGAATTTATTTTTTACGTGCAATCATTTCCAAAGATCTATATTGCAACGAGGTTTTAATACATTACATTTTTATTAAAACAACATTATTCTATTCTTATCTTTGCAACAAAGATGTTGAATATATTCCGAATGTAATTTTAATAAAATAATATAAAAAAAATTCAATAAGCAAGTCGTTTACTTTTAAACCTCTTCATAAATTGGTATCTCAGAATCGAGTAGCTAGAGTAATATATGGCTTCCTAGAGAGAAAAACCGCCTTCTCCACGGAGAGGGGAATAGATTACCCTGTACCTGTCTATTTAGGTTCATCAATGTAAATCGAAAACGTTGCGAAGAACTGTCAAAAACAGCCATCAACAACTACCTGTGCAGTGAAGGAACAAGATGACAAGATAACTACAAGTCCTCAATTACATAATTAGTGAACCCAGAAGTCGAACACCCTCTCAATATGCCTTCAGATCCTCTCAAGAAGATGCCTTCAGACTCCCTCAAGAGGATACTTTCAGAAGTCTAAAAACCTTACAAGAAGAAGTTCGTAACAGAAATAGGAAGATTCAAGAAGAGGATGCAGACGAACTACTTCCCCTACATAACTGGTCACCCTGGGAAGGGAAGAAGACGTCGCACAACAGCAGTTCCCAGCAGGAGACCAGATCAAAGAGAAAGATTCAAGCACCATGCAGATCAGTAAAGACGTGAACAACAATCACAACCGTTAATCCTAGACCTACCAACCTCCGTTTAACGTGACTATTTTCGTCATCTCTAATACCATTTTAAGATAACGAATACCTTCAAGCAACTCGCAGAATGGTGGAAAATGGATACAGTCACATCGTTAATACACAAGCATACCAGCCTCAGCTTAACGTGGCTATTTCCATCAACACAATGATAACTAACTACTCTCTCTACGAAGGACTCATAGATTACATCTTCATATGAACTTCCATTTTGTCTCTTCAGCTCTCCTGTTAAAATAGAAGAAAGATTCATCCACATATGGTATTACGTACAATACAATTGAAACCACATACCACTGCTACTATATATGGATAGATAGCCTGAAGAGATGAATCAAAATTATTATGTATTTGGTAGTACGTACTATACAATAAAGGACCACATACCACTGCTACTATATATATATATATATATATATATATATATATATAATAATTATATATTAATATAATAATATTATATATATATATATATATATATATATATATATATGTATATTGTACGTATATATATATATATATATATATATATATATATATATATATATATATATATATATATATATATATATATATATATATATAATATATATATATATATAATATATGTATATTTTTATATAATATATATATTATAATATATAATATATTATATATTTATATAATATATATATATATATATATATAATATATATATATATATATATATATATATATATATATATTGGTTTTCTTAGAAGATGGAGAGAAATCAATTTCAATATAGTGATATTTTACTACAATGGAGGACCTCATACCACTCTCACTGTATTTTCATTCAAGCAGTATATTTCATTCAAAATCGCATCAGAGAATTCAACATCGAGCTTTATACATGCCTACCGAGCTTCCTTATTCAGTGGTTGATACACCTTTAATGAAGACATCCTTCATCTACTGAGCAACAGGAACAAAATTGCATTTTATTGTTGAATTTAGTATTTAATACGATCAGCTTTTAGCACGCGATGTATTATATAGTGTTTTTATTATTATATATTGTTCGTCACCGAATGTATTATATAGTGTTCTTATTATATATTGTTCAAAATAAATAAATTTAACCTAAAATATTATAGAAAACAAGAAATTAAAAAAAAAAAACGAAAAAAAATTAAAAACTTAAATCATATATTCTATTTATAATCTGTATTATATGACATTTATTTGTAATATATGGTGATTTAATGTTATTTTATTATAATATAATGTTTTTTTTTATAACATTATTTATCAAATTGTGCAAATATATTTGGTTTTGTCTATTATACATTTTGCAAGATGTTTTTGGCGCCTTTTTTGTTCGCGCCCTTTTGAAATGAATTTATTTTCGTGGATTCACTTCCACAGACCTCCAATACAAAATATTTTTTTTATATAAAAACATTACTCTAATCTTGTCGTTTACAACGAAGGTGTTGAATATATATTCCGAATGTAATTTTAATAAAATTATCAAAAACTTCAATAGGCAAGTCGTTTACTTTTAAACCTCTTCATAAATTGGTATCTTAGCCTCGAGTAGCATGCGTAATATATAGCTTTATAGAGCGATAAAGGCGGCTTTACTAGGGAAAGGAGAATAGATAACCAGGTAAATGTTTATTTAGGTTCTCAATGGAAATAGAAGACGATACGAAGAACTATCAAAAACAATCATCAACGACTGCCCGTGCAGTGGAGGAACAAGAAGAAAGATAGCTACAAGTCCTCTACTATATATATTATATTATATATATATATGATATATATATATAATATATATTATATATATATATATATATATATTATATATTATATATATATATATATATATATATATATATATATCATTAAGAGAAAAACTATTTATCTATTTATACTTAATTAACATCGCGCTAGTTTTCATACGGCGTTAAGTAACGGACACTTCCTTTTGGCGGTGAATGTCTCCTATGTTGATAATCCTTTTACCGTGCATTGGTTTCGATGTGTCAAGCTCATTTGGATGCTTTCAAGAACCTTTAATATTTTTTCAAAGTTTATTCTCTTTACTCGGAACACATTTGAATTTCCTATTGAGGACAAACAGGATTCATAAATAACGCCAGAAATAAAATATGAAGGAATATTGAAGTGCATACAATGGCATCTTGTAGCTTAGCAATTATAAGAACACGAGGGAAAACATGTCCATTTTTTAAATTTCATAATTTCGATGTTTTCTGATTGCTAAAAACGAACAGTTTCATATGGCATAGTTGAAATAGAAAACAGCCTTTCAAATCAAAAGATATAAACCTTAAAAATAGGTGTACAGGGAAATAACGTGAAAAGTCCAACATTAAAATTGCTTCGTAATTAGAAAACGGAAAATATGATATAATTTTTACCCCTGTTTGTGTTGTGTGATCTTTATTTATTTCTAATTCTTGAATTTATTTATTTGATAGATTTTTCTTGATTATTTCTTTTAATTACTTATTTAATTATTTATTTACTTAATTACTCTTCATGTTTTATCTTGGTTATCAAGACAAAGTTTCTGAAAAGACCAAAATAACATAATAGTCATACGTATGCAATAGATTAAAATTTTGGAATTTGAAATAAAAATAGTCATAATGATATCCATAATGCATACGACTTTGTTGAGATCTTAACATGGCGACCAAATCCTTTAAGTAGTTTTTTATTTTTTTTTATTTTTTTTTTTACAGATAAACACCACTAAGAGCCCTAATCTAGGAGGGGGTGTACTCCATTAACGTCCGAGCAGGACGAAGCCCAGCCCAAGGAGAAAACAGCTCACATTCTTCCACCCGGCCAGTTGCGAGAGGAATCAATTTCAATATATTGATATTTTACTACAATGAAGGACCTCATACCACTGTCACTGTATTATTTTCATTCAAGCTGTATACTTCATTCAAAATCGCATCAGGGAATTCAACATCGAGCTTCATACATGCCTACCGAACTTCCTTATTCAGTGGTTGATACACCCTCAATGAAGACCTTCTTCATCTACTGAGCAACAGGAACAAAAGTGCATTTTAGCGTTTAATCTAGTATTTAGTATTTAATTACTGCTAATATAGCCAAAGATACGGATAGATATTTTCCTCATAACACTTTTTACCAGCTGTCCCTTCGTTGCGATTATTATCGCCATTTAGTAATCAGATTATTTCTAAGTCTTCTGCAAAGAAACAATGACGCTGACATCCTGATAGCTATTATATGTATATCCATGCTTACAATTCCTTATCTTAACTTCATTAGTAACTTAAAGAATAAGATATCGTTTTACATATGGATTCCTAGCTGTGTAGTGTTACTATATTAAGTTACACGCTGTTGTTAGCACCTTGAATATCATTGCACAGTGTTATATGTTCTTCATTTGCAATTTTCTCAACTGCTTGAGGAAAGAAAAGTTAGGGACATATTGTTTCTTTTAATGCATCAAACAAACAAAACATCTACACACTTTATAGTATACACTCGTATAGGCTACGTCCTCTCACACTTGGTAGATCAACTATTCTCAGACAGTGTTCCACCTCTGCAGAAATAATCTAAATTAATTCTCACAGTGGGCATTAGCATAGCTATTCATATACTTTCCAACTTGCTTGCAGGCAAGAAAACCCATTTAACAGCTCGAACAACTGAATATATTCATTATTATTATTATTATTATTATTATTATTATTATTATTATTATTATTATTATTATTATTATTATTATTATTATTATTATTATTATTATTATTATTATTATTATTATTATTATTATTAAAGGACACAACATTGTTTTGCAATTAGTAGCCCCCTTTCAGAAATTGTATTGCATTAATTTTTGTATTATATTACAACTATATATATACAATTGTAAGTTAAAATTTATTATGTATATTGTTTATTTTCTGATTAAATTGTTTTGAATTATTTTGATAATAATCTCTTTTATTCTTAATTATTGATGTGTCAAGGTATTATTGTGGGTATTATATAACTACTGATATACTCCTTATTTAGTTATTATTATTATTATTATCTATATTATTATTATATTATTAATTTAATTATTATTATTATTATTATTATTATTATTATTATTATTATTATTATTATTATTATTATTATTATTGATTATTATTATTATTATTATTATTATTATTATTATTATTATTAACATTCGAAGTACGCAGATTAAAAGTCAAGGGAAAGGGCGTTACCCATTTTTATTGCTCTAAATATAATACCCTTGATGATTCGCTAAAGGTAAAAGCGTAATGAATATTGGTTTTTTACATAGTATATATATATTATAATATATATATATGAGTACACCAAATATATAATTTTTCGATATATCTAATTATATATATATATATATATATATATATATATATATATATATATATATATATATATCGTCACTGCTTGGCGCGAAGAGCATATTAATTCATCGAATCAATTACATTAAAATCAATTGAATTTTTTTATCTTGACCTTCAGTGCTATCACACGATTTTGGGATATTCGTCCTGGTAAACTGTAATATCTTAGTCAGTTTTGAAAGCATTGTACCAATATTGTCTGTTTTTCACCACCACCATTACGGGTGATGAAGTGAAAAGTTGGATTTTTACCTATCTTTGATATCAGAGAGTTTAAAATATCATGTTTTGTCAAATTTTGTGCCCAAGATACTTTTATACCCCCACTTTCCCCACACTTTTAATAACCCAAGCGTTTCGAACTTGGCGACTCTTTCTGTCGACTCACTCTTCTCCCCAACCCCACCTACTTCGAATTCTTTGCGTCATGAAAACTCAAATTACTACATTTTTTCTATAATACAAACTGGACAAGATTGAACTGCATAAATGAAAGTGTATTTTCATAGTCACTTCTATCTCTAAACAAACGTTTCTTCCAATTATGTAAAACTTTTATAATATCCTTCTCAAACCCCCTCTTTTTCCCCACACTTCTCTAACTCAGACGTTTCAAACATAAAGATTCTTTCTACCAACTCCGTCTTCGCCCCACTTTTCTCCCCTATCTCGAATTCTTTTGCATGATGAAACTTACAATAAAATACCTTTTCAAAATTACGAGTTATAAAAAATGAACTCCCGAATAAATTGAAAGAAATTGTTATAACCACATCTATTTCTAAAACACCAATTCTACTAATTCAGAAATTTTTTTGAAATATCCTACTCAAAGTCCCTTACCCCCCTACATTTCAATAATCCCCGCATTTCGAACATAGCAGTTTTAGTACAAGCTTCGCCTCCGTGAACTTTAGTTGCGCTTTTAAAGCTCCGGTCTTTTTTTTGTTCGTAAGACATCTAAAAGTGTTAAAATTTATTATTACGAATACCCAATGTTTAACTAAAAAAGCTAAAGATGCATGCTTACTGATTACAGTAACAATTATTCAAAAAGCAGTTTATTCTCTTTCTATTTTACTATGTTTCCACTCTGGAGAAAAATTTAACTTTTAAAAGAAAAAAAAAATTCCTCGCTTCACCCTAAAACTGTTCGCTTGGTCTGGAAACTAATCTTTTTTTTCTCATTTTTATAAAGTTTAGATTTTTTTCCCTTTCAATTTAATTAAATGAAGATTCTTTTTTTTGGGGTGAAAACTTTTAGGCAAAAACGTTTCTATTAAGATAACCGGCGTGAAACCATATTTTTCCTTTGCATGCCGGTGTGAATATAAGGCTCCACGTGCCGACCATCAGATGGAGATGCAACCCCATTTGAAAAACATTTTGTTTTTGATTTTCCTTAATTCTTTTTTTTTTTTTTTCTTGTTTTTTTTTTTTTTTTTAAATAATTTTCGTACATTTTTTTCATTTAATCGAATATTGTGTAATTTTAACTTCAATTTTTAATTTATTTAAGTTTAATTTTTTAATTATCGATTTGTTTTTTTAAAAATCTTAATTTTTATTTTTTAATTTTTATTAATTTTATTAAAAATTAATAAAATAATGTTAAAGTTAAATCGGAGATTTTGATTTCCCTTGGAAATTCGTT
>JABUQX010087738.1:67500-75654 GCA_015478945.1 Trachelipus rathkii
AAAGATTTCAAAAAACTTGGAACAATATTATCAAGGCACAATATTTGACATGGGAGGCAGATATAGAGGTAAGAACACTATTAAAAGATACTGTGAATGAAGATTTTACAGTATGCCCAAAATAAAATTAAAGAGGATCAACCAAACCTCGTCACGATTATCAATAATATTTGGAACTAGCAATAATTTTTCTAGGTAATAGTCCAGCACGCGGAATACCTTTAAGGCAACCAGGAGCATATCGCTTAAGGAGATGGATGGCAAAAACAATATAATGCTTAAAAATATATCTATTTAGGAAATAATTTAAATTAACACCAACAGAAGAGAAAGCACTAAAACGAATATCTTGCTTTATAATAAAATATGTGAAAGCATGGTTTTCTACTATAAATGCAATTGAAGCTCCCATGAATGACATTAATTTTCTTAAAAATCTTTCTGAATACAAAAATCACGATAAATCTATTGATGAAGAAGCAATTCATAAAATTTTTAGTCATTTATGGCTTTTTAAGTGAAGAATGTGCATCCTTTTCCATATATGATGAAAGAATAAGCAATGCCATGAGAAGAAAGACGACCCAGATTTTAAATTAAACAACGCATACCGCCACAAACTATTGAAACCACTGATACCGAACATCAAGTCGAAGAGAAAAAAAATTAACTGTTTATCAAAGAAGATGATTTGGAATATTTCCTAAATAAAAATCTTCCTTTAGATTTACTTAGCATCAGATGGTAGAATATATTTATCAGGTTTGGTCTTCTTCAAGAATTCCTACAAACTGATCCTGTTGATTGGAAAAATCAATAAAGTTACTTGAAAGGAAGAGAAGTTGAGGCTTCATTAAGGGTGGTAAACGACACAACAGAAAGAGGAATAAAATTATTGGATGAGTTTAACGACAAATTTACCAAAAACGAAGAACAGAAATAATTCGTTTTACAGGTAAACTAGATAACTAATAATTATAAAATCTATCATTGTGTAATTATGCAATACATATTTATATATTTCAAATAGTTTTATATGTTTTAAAATAAATTGAAGTTTTAAATATAATTCTTTGGTAATTTGGAACTAAATACGTAAGGTAAATTAATCTTTCTTCTTTTTATTTAATGTTGTGCAAGTAGCGAAAAACATACCCGGGCCATACCCGTGATATGCTGAAAAGGAAAAAATAATAGGCTAAGGGGAGACTTCATAGCAAAATCTCAACTATTCCAAACCGATAAAAGTAAATGTTTTTTTGATGAACAACTATGATGTCTTTAATTTTATGAAAAAAACAAACAAAAAAAATTGTTCGATTTTGAACAGTTTTAGGGTGAAGAGGGGAATTTTTTTTTTTTGAATTTCCACAAAAACTGCCATAAAATCTTTAATTTTCAAGATATTTCAATTTTTTTTGGCACTAAAATACTCCAATTTAGTGTGGTAATAAATTTTAGTTAGATACCTCATTTGAAATTTTTTTTTTTTTTTTTTTTTAAAATTTACAATCTCTGAAAAGTACTTTCAAAATTTTTGAACAGAGAATAGTCAACCATGGCTGACACCACCTTACGTTCTACCAAAACATTTAATATAAACATCAGTTTGTTTACACGTTTATATGTGAGCTTGGTACCAAATTTGAAGAAAATAAATCTGTTCGTTTTTGTTTAATGAATTTTTTTTATAACTCATGTAAGGAAAAAATGAAATGCTAGAAAAACACAAATAAACATTTGGAAATTTTTCATTCTTTTTTAGAACGGTCGTATTTCAATATTTCATATATTATATATATATATATATAATATATATATATAATATTATAATATATATATATATATATATTAATATATATATATATATATATATATTATTATATATATATATATAGTATAAATGTATATAAAAAAAAAAAAAAAAAAAAAAAAAAAAAAAAAAAATATATTTATATATATATATTATATATATTATATATTATATATATTATATATATATATATATATATGCTCCAAGCAACCTTCTAATGATTTAAATAAGTACAGTTTCAAAGCAGTGATGTCGAAACCGGTGACTTGAAAACTTTTCCGAGATGTCTTCTTTTTTGGAGAGGCGGATCGGACTAGTAGTAAAGCCTCCTGTACATTGTCTAACGGCGACGCTCTTGTCGATGGCTCGTGTCTGGCGCGAGTGAAAATTTTTTCGTCTTATTATTGCAAATTTCTCGCCACGAGGCATTTTGTGCGCATGTCGGCGATCCTTGACTTTGGTCGGCTTGCTCCTGTAACCCATGAGCACCCCTGAAAAATGCCGTGTAGCCCCAGAGGGGGTTCCAACCACCCTTCTGTGGATTTAAATATGAAGCGAGTTTCAAAGTAGTGATATCGAAGCAGGAGATTTGAAATCTTCCGAGATGCCTTCTTTTTCTGGGGAGGCGGATCGGAATAGTGGTAGAGCCTCCTGTACATTGTCTAACGGCGACGCTGTTGTCGATGGTTCGAGTCCTGGCGCGAGTGAAATTTTTTTCGTCTTATTATTTGCAAATTTGTCGCAACAAGCCTAGTTGTGCGCATGTTGGCGTTCCTTTGACTAATGGTCTGTTTGCTCTGTATACCCAGGAGCACCCAGAAGAATGCGTGTAGCCCCAGCAAAGATTCCAATCACCCTTCTGTGAATTTAAGTAAGTGCCGAGTTTCAAAGCAGTAATATTGAAGCAGGAGATTTGAAAGCTTCCGAGATGCGTCTTTTTCTAGGGAGACGGATCGACTAGGGTAGAGGCGTCTGTATATTTGGCCTAACGGTGGACGCTGTTGCTCGATAGTTCCCGAGTCTGGCGCGAGCGAAATTTTTTTTTCGTCTTATTGCAAATTTGTCATAAGAAGCATGTTGTGCGCCTGTTGGCGTTTCCATTGACCTTGGTCGGTGGTCCTGTTACCCATGAGCAACCCTGAAGAATGCCGGGTAGCCCCAGAAGGGGTTCCGACCATCCTTCTGTGGATTTTTAATAAGTATGAGTTTCAAAGCAGTGGAAATCGAGCAGGAAACATTAAAAACTGTAACGAAATATCTTTTTTTCTGGGGTGTCGGATCTGACTAGTGGTTTAACCTCTTTGTACATTGTCTAACAGTGGACCACTGTTGTCGATGGTTCAAGTCCTGGCGCGAGTGAAATTTTTCTTCGTCTTATTAATGCAAATTTGTTGCAACAGGCATGTTGTGTCCCATACGGCGTGGCCTGACTTTGGTTGGTTGCTCCTGTAACACGGGAGCAAACTAGCAAATGCCGTTTAGCCCCAGCAGGGGTTCCAACCACCCTTTTATGGATTTGAATAAATATCGAGTTTCAGAGCAGTGATATCGAAGCAAGAAATTTGAAAACTTCCGAGATGCTTCTTTTTCTGGGGAAGCGCGGATCGCAATAGTGGTAGAGCTCCTGTACATTGTCTAACGGGGACGCTGTTGTCGATGGTTCGAGTCCTGGAGCGAGTGAAATTTTCATTCGTCTTATTATTGCAAATTTGTCGCAGCAAGCATGTTGTGCCCATGTCGGCGTTCCTTGACTTTGGTCGGTTGCTCCTGTAACCCAGGCTTTGGATCCTGCTCCGGATCCGGATCCATCAAAGGTTCCTGCACTATTTGAAAATTGTTCAGCACATCTTTCAATAAATTTTTCACCTAAAAAAAATTTTCTTAAAAAAATTTATACCAGGACCCGGTTCCGGGTTCGGCTCCGGATCGGCTCCGGATCCGACTAAGGTTTCTGTACTAATGGAAAATTGTTCAACACGTCTTCTGGCAATACATTTTTCGCCTGAAAAGATATTTTTTGAAAGAAATTAATACCGGATCCGGCTCCGGCTCCGGCTCCGGCTCCGGCTCCAACACCGGCTCCAAGTTCGGCTTCGGCTTCGGATCTGACTAAGGTTTCTACACTATTTGAAAATTGTTCAGCACTTCTTCTTTCAATAATTTTTCACAAAAAAAATATTTTTCGAAAAAAATCAATACTCCAGCTTCCGACTTCGACTCCGGGCTTCCGACTCCGAATCGGATCCGATTAAGGGATTCTGCCACTATTTTGAAATTGTTCAGCAGTCTTCTTGAATAAATTATTCATCTAAGAAAATTATCTCTTGAAAACATTTATACCAAGGATAAGGCTCCCAATCTGGATCCGGATCCGGACCCGACTAAGTTCTGCACTATTTGAAATTTGTTCAGTAAGTTTTCTGGCATTAAATTTTTCACCTAAAAATTTATTTTTTTGAAAAAAATTCATAACATTTTGGCTCAAGCTCCTGCTCAGGCTCCTACTCCAGCTCCATCCAAAACGTTGTGACTCTCAAGATTCTGCAGCCTTGGTTTAAACGATTCGTTTTCTTTAGAACGTCTTCTGGCATAAAGTTTTCACATAAAAATATTTTAAAAAAAAAATCATACCCAGGATCCGGCTCCGGCTCCGGCTCCGTATCTGGATCCGACTAAGGTTTCTGAACTATTTTGAAAATTGTTCAGCATGTTTCTAACAATAAATTTTCACTTAAAAAAATATTTTTCGAAAAAATCATACTCTTGCTCCGGCTCCATCTCTGACTTTGAATCCGGCTCCTACTCTAAATCCGGATCCGATTAAGGATTCTGCACTATTTGAAAATTGTTCAGCAAGTCTTCTGGCAATAAATTTTTCATCTTAGAAAATTATTTCTTGGAAAAAATTTATACCCAGGATCCGTCTCCGAATCCGGATCCGGATCCGAATCCGGACCTGACTAAGGTTTCTGCACTATTTGAAAATTGTTCAGTGCGTCTTCTAGCATTAAATTTTTCATCTAAAAAAATATTTTTTGAAAAAAATTCATACCCAGGTTCCGGCTCCGGCTCCGGCTCCTGCTACGACTTCACCTTCGGCTCCGGATCTGACTAAGGTTTTTGCACTATTTGAAAATTGTTTAGCACGACTTCTGGCAATAAATTTTTCATCTAAAAAAATATTCTTCTGAAAAAAATTTATACTATTGCACCGACTCTGACTCTGGCTCCGACTTCGACTCCGGCTCCAACTCCGGATCCGGATCCGACTAAGGATTCTGCACTATTTGAAAACTGTTCAGCATGTCTTCTGGCAACAAATTTTTCATCTAAAAATTTTTTTTCTTAAAAAAAATTTATTCCCAGAATCCGGATCCCACTCCGGATCCGAATCCAACTAAGGTTTCTGCACTATTTGAAAATTGTTCAGAACTTCTTCTGGCAATCAATATTTCACCTAAAAAAAATATTTTTCGAAAAAAAATCAAACTACGGCACCGGCTCTAACTTCGGCTCCCACTTCGACTCCGGCTCCGACTCCGGATCCGGATCCGGATCCGACTAAGGATTCTTCACTATTTGAAAATTGTTCAGTACGTCTTCTGGCATTAAATTTTTCACCTTTAAAAATATTTTTTGAAAAAAATTCATACCCAGGCTCTGCCTCCGGCTCCGGCTCCGGCTCCGGCTCCGGCTCCGACTTCACCTTCTGCTCCGGATCTGACTTAGGTTTCTGTACTATTTGAAAATTGTTCAGTACGTCTTCTGGCATTAATTTTTTCACCTAAAAATATATTTTTAGAAAAAAAATCATACCCAGGATCCGGCTCCGGCTCCGGCTTCGGCTCCGGCTTCGGCTCAGCTTCGGCTCCAGCTCCAACTTCGGCTTCAGCTCCGGATCCGAATATGGTTTCTGCACTATTTGGAAATTGTTCAGTAGATCTTCTAAAAAAATATTCTTCGAAAAAAAAATCATACTCCGGCTCCGGCTCCGGCTCCGGCTCTGACTTCGACTCCGGCTCTGACTTCGGATCCGGATCCGGATCCGACTAAGGATTCTGTACTATTTGAAAATTGTTCAGCACATCTTCTGCCAATAAATTTTTCATCTAAAAAAAATTATTTCATGAAAAAAAATATACCCAGGCTCCGGCTCCGGCTCCGGCTCCAGCTCCGGCTCCGGCTCCGGCTCCATATATTTGACTGAGTAAAATCCGAAGAATGTGCTAGAGGTTGAGAATATGAAAAAAAAATTAGATTTTCTATAATTATAAATAAAACATTTTTTGATCCTAAACCTGGAATTGCAATTTTGACTGGAATTGAAATTTTTTAGTTCGACACCTCTCGAAAATAAATTTCTGTATCTAAAAACCCATTTAGAATTTTTAAAAAAAATAATTACACCATGATGTTCAGGAGGAATTTTTCTACTAATTTAGATAATAAAAAAAATGTGAAAATTTTTATTTTGCTTTCAAAAATAGTTATGAAGTCTCCCTTGTATTTATTTAAAATTTAAATTTAAAATTTAAAATTTATGAAATTTTCTGTTATTATGTTTTTTTCGATATGTTAAGCATGGTAAAAATTGATATCAATAAAGCTTGAAATTTAATCATGTTTTCAACTTTAAGCCTCGATGTGGGCATCGGGGTAATATTATCGATTGATCTGAATTTTTTTATAAAAATTGTATGTAATGAAACAAGTATACCGGGTCCTACCTTTTATTCTCGAAGAAAAAAAATTCCCTCTTATATATATATGTGTACCTATATTATTATATATATATTATATATATATATATTATTATAATGATATATTAATATATTATATATATATTATAGTATATATCTATATATATATATATATATATATATATATATATAAATATATATATATATATATATATATATATATATATATATATATATTACTTAACGGACATACGTTAATAGTGTTAATTAGTAAATGTACTGTATATCAAACGAAAGTTTAAATAAAAAAAAAAAACATTTAAGGGGTGAACGAAGAAGTATTGAAAGTAGTTATTTTTTTTTTGTTTATTCTTTTGTCAACTAGTTTGTGGCGTGTTTGTTGAAATGAATGACATATATTAGAAGAACGTGCGTTACTCGGTCAGTGAGCGTATTATAGTTATTCTTTGACACTTGACTCGGCCCCTCCCCCCCAAATTTCTCTCACATCCGTCCCACCTTCCCCCAATATTCTCTTTTCAATATTTTTAATTCTTTTTATCGAAGGCAGAGTAAGTAATTTTTAAAAAATAATCTTTGTTTATTGTAATTTAAATTACGCAAATATTTATAGTTTGTAAATGTGAAACTATAAAAACTACATAGTACATATGTATGCAGAAAACAAACACATATTCATACACTAATGCGAACACACACACCTACACCTAACCTAACACACACGCCTACACACTACACCTACACCTAACCTCATTTCACCCCTAGAACATCTATTTATGTATCATAGAAGCTACCTGCGGAAAATTTTTTTTTAGCCGACCTCTCGTTCCGTGTATCCGTTAACTAACTTTGTCCATATATATATATATATATATATATATATATATATATATATATATATATATATAGTATCAATATATATATATATATATATATATATATATATAAATATATACTATATATTATCCATATATATAATATATATTATATAATATACTGATATAATCATATAATATTATATATATATATATATATATATATATATAATCATATATATATATAATATATTATATATATATAATATATATATATCTATATATATTATATATATATATATTATATATATATATATATATATATATATATATATATATATATATATATATATATATATATATATATAATATAAATTTTCAAAACAGAAGTGAATGATTTGTTAGTTTTAGCAGTTTATCATTTTGACCAATTCAATGAAATAACAAAAAATAAATATTATTTCTATAAACTAATTATAAAAAAAATTTTTATTCAACGATGAAATTTCGCAATAACATAAATGCATTTACAGAATACAAAATGTTATTGATAAACAGCCTCAAAAATCAATAATAAACCAAGTAATTCCTCCAAAATTTTCCCTTTTCAATAAAGCAAATTTTTTGCCCCTCTATTAAAGTGGCTCTTTTGTTCATAGATTTTCTTCTTCATTGGTCTTGGCTTGCTATATATATATATATATATATATATATAATATATATATATATTATATTATATATATAATATATATATATATATATATATATATCTATACTATATATATATATATTTATTAATAATATA
>JABUQX010087739.1:0-20000 GCA_015478945.1 Trachelipus rathkii
TCGCGAGCCGACATAACATGGTGGAGAGATTAGATATGATTAAGATTGGATATAGAAGCAAGTCTGTAGATGACAGCTTTAATTGAAGAATTTTTTCGACAATTCATAATTCTTGAGTGAATCATCCAGTCAGTTGTTTGTTATCAAGTTTTTGTACATAGGCAGTTTTGACAATCAATTGGGTTTTTGCAAGTTTTTTTTTTCTTAACGTAATTTTTGAGTTTCTTTTTTATTTCATATAATATTATTTAAATATTCTTTATCTTGTTTTGTCCTTGTCTATAATTTATTTATACAATGTGATTGTGTTTCTTAATTTATCTTTTTATATTCTTTATTCCTAGTAGAATTTAGTATATTATGTAAATTTCAAGTGCAAAAGATTTCCAAAAGAATCCTAACAATTTTAAATGTAGTTTATGGTACCATATATATCAATTTTTTTCTGAAAGAGAGAAAATAGAGAAATGATTAAAGGAATTTATTCATTCTTGCCACTTGCTGGCTGTCTGCAGGTTTGATCGTTTGAAAGTTAATTTTGAAGAAATTTCTGAAAATTATTTTAGTCAAACTAATCACTCTTCAGTTTACCAGAGGTTACAAGTTTTTCATTTTTTTATATGTAATTCTTCTGGTGAAATATCAGCAAATGTGATCTTCGATGTTGCTAGCCACTTCTATCTGATAATGCTACCTTGTGGAAGTCTACATTCCATTTCAGCAGTCTCTCATAACTTTTAATTTTTGATTGTCTTTCTGACATTAGAGTACTACAAGTGTCTTACTATCTGTTCTTATAATTATAGGTATAAGTTCTTATTATGTAATTTCTTCCACGATTTTTTGTAGTATATAAATATTTTTTTCTATTCTTCAAGTAAACTAATTTCCTCTGCTTGTATAACTGAATGATTCACTTTCTTTGATTTATTGTGATTTCCACATTATGGGGTATCATTTTCCATTTTGATCATCGCAGAACTTATAGGACAGAACCTAGTGTGTGATTATTTATCTCTTTTCTATTAGCATGAAGTCAGATGAATGCGAAATATGTTATGAGTTTCTCAATTTTCTCATTAATTGATTTAATTTGTATGATAGTGTTTAATTCTCAGTTGTGTCTGTATTTTGTTTATTTATTCTATGAATTTCTTTAAAATCTTTAATATTGCAGTGTGATGTTTCGTCCTTGCTGCTTTACGCTACATATATACGCTAAATGCCTGGTCGTATGTATGTTCTTGTCATGGCGCAAATGTTATATTTGCTATTCAAGTTGTTGGTGGGGACGATTCAAACGCTTTGACATTGCTGTTGCTAGTAGAGTCGGCAAGAGAAGATCAACGCGACTACCTAGTATTTCCGTATTCATTGACGTACATCTCACTTCTAGTTAGCAATATAGTCCTTATTTTTCTACTCTGTCATATGTGTGCATGTGATGACGCAGTTTCGTGGCATCCGGTGGTGTTGCTATCTCAGGTAGTGTCTATATTTTGCTTTGAGCTACGAGTCTGTCTGCTTGGCGACGAATAACAGCATTTATTTTAGCATTTGAGTCGTCTTAGGAGCCTGGATGACATATTGAGATACTCCTAATATTTATAGAATGAATTCTTGAAACTGACTTTCTCTATTGGTCAAAAATGTTTTTAATTATTATCTTATATTAGTTTTCCGAGTGGTAAAAACAATTAAGCACAGTACATTGGTGTAACACTATAATCCTCCTATAGTTAATTGAATATCTTTCATTATAAAATATGTGTTGTTCATTTTGCTATTGTTTTAGACGCGAATTAATCAATATGTGTGTTTGTCATGATAATACCATCATGAGCGATCTTGTATGCCTATATCTGTTTTCTTCAATGGCTCAAGTTATATCATTGTCAATTTGGTGGTGGGTTTAGATAATGATTTTTCTTGTTATTAGGTATTTATTCTGCCTTGTAAGTGAATGGCTAGCTGAATATCCATAGCTTTATTATTCATTCTTTTCCTGTGCTTATGGTTTAATCATATTTGTCATTGCTAATCAGATTGAAACAGTTAGGTGCATTCTGTTTTATTCTTCATGTTTCTTCCTATACTTTAGCTTAGCCAATCTAGCTTTAAATTTTCTTGTTATTCTGTAGTAATTTTTTCAGCTAATTTACCGTCTTACCATTAAGATTGCTTTCACTCTTTATCGTTACTGTCTTCAAACCTTGTGTTCTTCAATTTTCTTATTCTATGATTATTTGCTATTGTTATAAGTTTCTCCATTTGCATGATTATAAATAACTTTTGATTAACTCTTCATTCTTCTACTATCTACTTGTCATCTATTATCTCCTCACTTGAATTCAACGATTCTTCCTCGCTATTTTCTTCATTTTTCAATTTTAACATCTAATTCAATATATTTTTTCAGAATTCTTTCAATCTATATATATGATTCTATTGTATTTAATTAAACGTATGTGTATAACATCTTATTTATTTTTTACTAGTGGCTTGCCAGCTTACTAATAACATAACAATATTAATATAATCTTCACTTAATTCTAGTAATTCCATTGTTTCATTATTTACAATGAACTTATTTTGGATTAAATTTGCTTCCAATTTCATTCAATTGAATGCTCTGCAAACACCTTCTTGAAGCTACAAATCGTCCTTTTCATCTTCATTATCAGTTTCATCATCCATAATTTTATCAGCTGCGTACATTTTCGTTCTGTATGCATTACCATTCTCATTTTGAATATTATCATGTTTATATTTGTTTTTTCTTCATATTTCATGCATGCTTCGTATCTTCTTATGCGTGATCAAGTTACTTTATATATTTTTCGTTATAATGTTTACTATTTACAGAATTAGTGTGACAATGAAGAATTTTGATACTGCATTAG
Organism: Trachelipus rathkii; assembly: GCA_015478945.1. Classification (NCBI taxonomy): domain Eukaryota; kingdom Metazoa; phylum Arthropoda; class Malacostraca; order Isopoda; family Trachelipodidae; genus Trachelipus; species Trachelipus rathkii. Next base: position 2,904 of record JABUQX010087739.1, read on the forward strand.
AAGTAGCTCATGTTTTATAGCTATGATTAGTTTTTCCATCTGAAAGCATGTAATTGAGTTAGCTGGTCCTTATCCAGTTACTTTATTAGTGGTTTTCTTTTGTAAGTATTTTCAGGCCTTGGGACAAAGTTTCTTTTGACATAGTCTTATCGGAGCTAGTAATGCACGTTTTTTTTTCTCAGAACTTTCATTTTTCTACTTGTATTTTTCTAGGCAGTTCTATTGGTTTCTAATGAATTGACTTTTAATCATGGTATCAGGTAATCCTCTCTTTTCAGCTGTATATATTATAGTTTCAGAAATCCTACTATGTTTTGGTAATTCCTATGTTTCTGTCCGAGAAAAACAAGTTGATATGGATTCGCAGTATCCAAGTGAAGATTATGTTTCCAGGTGGGTCGGAGCAGTGTATATTTAGCTCAAAATTGGCCCATGCTATAGCTATTTTTTTCTGCTAGAGTGTCTCTTCTGTTTTAGACTTTTGATAATGATTCCTTTAAGTACACCTCTACATTTTCACGATAAAGGCATTATACCGTGGGGCTCTTTCTGCGCCGTGACTGCATTAATTGATATTCATAATTTGTGTAGCGTAAACAGTTTCCATATTTTACATGTTTGAAATTCTCGTTCCTGCATCGACATAATAACGATTGGACTTCCAAAATAATAAGTGATACCATTTTTCTATTACCTTGTCTATAAATTTTCTTTACTGGTTTTAATTTTTTAACAAGACTGGCCTGTAGTGTATATCTTGTTGCATGGTCTATTATTACTAAAAATTTATTATTCTCGAAATTCGCACCATCTAATTGAACTATTTTCATTAACTTATTGCTAATGGCAGAACCTACCACAGGTGCTTGGTGGAAGTTTTTGTTATATTTTTTACATATTTAACATTTTAACAATTTGTTCCAATTCTTTTCTTAATTATTGCAAAACTCTCTTCGGTTACTAGTGTTTTTCGTAGCATTTTTTTAGTTTGTTTTAAACAATTTTACTATTGGATATTATTCCATTTTGGCCTATGTCCTGTTTTTTTATAATTATTCTTCTTGATCGTGCTTTCTTTTGTCTATTTCAGATTTCGTTTGCCTATCCCTATGTCCTTGTCTTTATTGTTTTTTTATTGTCAATAATAGTGCAGTGGAATGTCCTCTTAAATTAACGCGTCAGCCTTATTTTCTGAAGAGGTTCAATCACAAAATAAAGCAGTGTATCTTTAAAAATATAATTATTTAGATTTCATTATTTTCGAATAGCTGATTTACCTATACTAAAGGTAATATCACGGTCTCTTTTACATAGAAGATTTTAATCAAACTCTTTCTTTAAGTTTTACGATGGCAATTTAATTACTTTTAATTTTGTTTATATATCTGTTTTTCTTTATACTACCATCTTTAAACTTTTTGTGTGTCTTTAATTAATTGTAAGATTCCCATCAGTTAATCCACTGTAATGTCGAACTTTTGTTAATACCTAATTCTCAATTTACTGGTCTCTATACTTGTCTGTATCTATAATAGCCATTACATATCTTGCTTTGATATTAAATTTCTTTAGAGGTCATTATATTCTTCTTCATGTATCTATGTAAAAAATGTTTCTAGTTTATGCTTTATTTTTTTGATATTTCCTCCTGTTTCTGTTCGCAAGTTTATTCTCTCTTCATTTATTGTGAGTCATATTGGTGATTTTTATCCATATAGTTTTTTTTCCCGTTTTCTATGAAAAATATAGATTTAGTTTTTTCTTCTATTTCATTTTCTTTTACAATTTTCAGTTACTGTACATTGCTTTTTACATGTTCCATAAGACAAATTTTATTATTATTCTTCGATTAATTGATTGATTTGTGTTTTATGATTATTCCTTTTACAAATACCACATTTATTAAAAATTAGATGTTTTCGTTACTCGTCCACGGTAGACATTCACCATTGACATGTCTATGATTGTATATTGATAAATTTACATAACTATATGAGATAAGATTTATTATTATATTATATAATGCGAGCCTCTGATATCCGGGAGGTGTAGATGATAATAATCTTCGGTTTTATGATTATTATGTTGACAAATATTACATTTATTTAGAGCCACAGCGTTGCTTTCCTCAAATGAATGGTCGGTTAATAATCTGACTCCCCTTGATGGTCCTGGGACATACTTCTTATTACAGTTGAGGTGATTAGATTTTAGTGTTAGCAGAATATGAATGTTGAATTAGCGGTGATTAGAGCGGTGATAATATGCGTTATTGTCAAGTATTAAGCTAATAGTTCTTTGCAATGATCTATTCAAATAGGTTTGAAGTGTACTAGAACTCTTCGAAGTAGCAGATAGGTCAACGCCTTATGACTAACAGATTAATATTTTATTAATGTATGCCCTAGTTTTATACAAACATGCATTTGTTGCTTTTATGGCTATGACGCGTAGCTACATATTCCTGGCTGATGAAAGATTTCTCGCTTTACTTTGATCTGCATATTTCACACAAGTTGGCTGCAATATGTATGTGTTAAGAATAGAGAAATTCCTCCGATGTTCTAAGAACATTGCGTATTTCTTTTCAAGTATTATATAGTAATTTATCACGATATATGAATCTCATGCCATATATTCTGTCATATGTGTCGTATTCATATTAAAGGACATATTCTTTCTAGCTGCGTTCGTTCATGATGCGAAGACCTACTTATTATTTGGTGCTAAATTTTACGTTTTTTTCGTTTCTTGTAGATTACTGCATCTCTCCAATACTTTTACTGTGTAGATAAGATATCTTATCTTGCAATAAGCATTCGGCTTACCTATGTTTTCCACAAATTTAGGTATTTTAAAATTTCATGTTTATCTTTTCGACTTACGAAGCATAAATTAAGTTGTTAATGAAATTATTTGATAAATTGTTGTTTCTACTATTCGCGATCAGAAAGGAACATTCCATATTATTACGTGATCAAGGTTTATGATCTTATCCCATATGTTAATTTATTAAAATTTCTTTTTGCTGTTTTCTTTCTTCTTTTTGACCATTTTGTTGTTTTATATTCGAGTGGCTCTCACGTTAAAATGATTAAAGCGCAAATAACTGCGTAAAAGAGACGAGTCTAGTAATTATAAAAAATTTAAGTGAAGGAGGATTGATTCTTACCACTATGTATAATTATATGGAATAATATCGGCATCAGGTTGATATATAGTTAAGAATAGGAATTTACGTTATAGTTTAAAGTCGATTTGTTGTGCATGTTTTCAATACTTAATAATATTGGTTCCACTTTGTTATTTCTGTTTTTGATTGTACATCATAATTCTTGATTATTAGTATACTTATTATCTGTGTTGTTGTCCTTGTTAGTAGTTTATTTATCATGTATTGGACTTATTTGCTTATCGCATTGTTATAGTTTATATTCTATGATGAATCTTAAATTATTTCCTTAAAAAATTTGCACCCAGGATCCTCCTCCGAATCCATATGGATAGCATTACATTCTATAATCATTTTTTCTGAAGAGAGAAGAAATGGATATAAGAGGGAGATTTATCATATATAAATACGATATATATGTCGGACATATATTATAAATAGAGAGCACGTCTAATTGCAGCCGCCAGCACTATACAAGATGTAAAGCTATTAGATTGACGGCCTACTAACTGAAAGAGCATGAGTATATGAATTAAGTATACATACATCAGGAATAAGCTACTGATATTATCGATGAAAGAGGGGTACTATAACCTTAAGTAGTGTATATGATCAATAGATAATATTATAAAGTATACTGAGTAGAGTTAAAGGTGATATTACTATAAGTAGAATACTAGCTATACACTTATATATCCTAGATAAGAGTTAATGGGGCACTGAATTTTATCAGCCTGTTTTACTGGCAAGGAGCGAAAATGACATAAGTAAGTGTTAAATCTCAGTTAATTTATAATAGTTAGGGTAAATACATTAAATTTTTGCGTAATGTCTGGTTAAGCTGTAACTACTATATGCCCTAACTCTATCAAACTATAACTACTAGGAATTAACCTAAGCTAAATCTTCAAGGAGTCACTTCACACTTATAAGTTGATCCTATATATATCATAATAATAGAATCCTATAGCCGCAGTAATACTAGGTACTCATTATAATAGTATAATGAGAATGGTATATATATATATATAGTATATATATATATATATATAACCTATGATATATATATTATTTATATATATATTATATATATTATTATATTTTATATATTATGATATGCGACGGAAGGGTGTATTGTATTCTCATTAGTGGTGTATATGCTATTGTTTGCAGAAATGTGATGATATAGGGTTGAGAACCAATGCAAGGTCTTTATCGTGTCCCCATCCGCCCAACGAGTGTTATGTGCATTTGTGTGCATATCTGCATTACATTTGTCACGTGCGCATTATCTTTACAACCTTTCTTTCTTTCCGCCTCATTTTCATAAAATTTTCCATCTTGTCAATCATCTTCTTTTATACAGTTTTTATAATATATTAATATAGTAGGTGAGTATAACACAATATATAATGAGTAATAAGTATAGTAATAACTATGGTATAGTACTAATATATACTAAATGTAGCTATCATATATAGTTATATATTATATATATAGCTACTATTATATAATATATATATATATTATTATAATTTTTTTTTTTTTTGAATTCCCACCCATATAGTCCTTTAATCGATTTTTATAAAGGTTGCCGGCTTCACCCTTTTTTTCCACAGACAGCCGCACGGCTAATCCGGTTTCCTCTTCTGCATGGTTTTTGGTACCCCCACTTCCCGCCCGTGGATGAGGTACGAGGTTGAAAACGTCAGTTTAAGCTCACCTCTGACCGGGCAGCCAATTGTAGGGAACCCGAACCTTTGTCTAACCCTCATAGGGGCTGTTCTATCACTTTGGTCGTATAGATCTTCAGGCTTTTGCGTGAAGACAATAGGTTGCGGTGTGGTACGCGGGTGGGTCATCGACGTAAGAGTTCTGGGAGGATCTTCCGAGGCCATTAGGGAGGTGCGGGGTGGGGTCGGGTGGTTGGTGTGGGTCTCTGAGAACTGTGAACATGGGTGGAGAAGAAGGATTAACCTCTCGCCTTTAATGAAATAAAGCGCCTCTTACAGTCTGCATCCTGTTATTTTCGTTCTTTGTATCATTCTGTTTTAAATTGTTATGCGTTGTTCATGGGTCATGGAAGACGAAAGTTTGTGGTAAATTCTGTTTATGAAAAGTTTTAAATTTTTATAACATTTAAACCAAGGTGGGCCAAACAACATCAACAAAAATTAACCATCCTGTAAGGTACCAGCCTGACCCAATCCACGGTAGTTCTAAAGTCGAGGGCTTGTTGCTATCTTTTCTTTACTTCTTGCTACTCCGCGTGTCCTTTGCAAAGTTTCATCGATTCGTCGACCAGCAAACCGCGAAACACCTCAGGCGCCCCAACGGTCCGGGCAATCCACAAAGGTGCCCCACGTAATAGTCTTTCTCATTCGTTTACTCATATGCGCACCCCCTCGCAGGAATGTCAGCAGACATATGATTCCCGATGTATTGCACACTGCGATCCACTACTTCCAAAGCTCTTATTGAGGCACATGGCAGCGAACTAGAGCGCAGGGCAAGAACCATTCTCTCAGTAGGGCACTTGAAAAAGTCTAGGAGTTGAAGACCCTCCAGTCACATTGATGAGGAATGGGTCCATTCTCATACAAACTGCTAACGAAATGTTCCATTCTGTCATCCTTTACGTCTCTCGCAAATATTCTCTTTTTACTCACTGATAAGAAACACAGCTAAAGGCACTATTTATTGTTATGACAGAAAGACGAAGATTTAGCTGCCGTTAGCTAAAACTCCAACAGAAAGATTTTTCGTTACAAACGTTTATGATAGATTTCCCCATACGCTGGAGGGGGGGGGGGGGGGGGGGGGGGGGGGAAAAAACTCCTGACAACCAAATCCCGGTATTACTTGCTGAATTAATACCCTTATCCTACCGTACAAAGGTCAAGAATAGGGTTCACAAAGGCACAGGATGTTCGCACGTTTATGCTCTCCTGACCAGGCGTTTTTTGCTTCAGAATGTCAAGCGGTTTGGTCATCCCGAAAAATACTGTAGTGGAACGGATAAAATATGCCCATTCTGCTGGGAAGAATTATTTCACCTCTTGTGAAATAACCCCTAACTGGTAGAAACTGTAAAGGACCAACAGGCTTCCTCTTTTCAAATGCCACGTCTTACCTGTTGAACGGAGGTTTAGAGTATGTTACCATACATAAAAGTTGAGAGGAGGAGATAGCTAATACGCCCGCTCAAGAAAACTAATAAGACAAATCAAAATCATTTACTGGCTATCAATTATAGCTGCCGACCCACCGCCTCGCGTGTTAATCCGCCAACACAACCCATCCTAATAGAACTTCTCTCTTAAATTCCATTGAAACGCAGTTGCAACCTGTCTACCTGTACTGGCCACACTATCAACTTCTCAAAGAGTACAAGCAGCCTTGGATTCAATCTCCGTCAAAAAATATCAACAAGCTATCCAGAGTATTATTCTCAACAACTAGCAATGAACAAGCTGGCTCATCCAATACTAAAATTTGGAAAACATTCCCTGCAAAGACCCACACAGTCCAACTCACCAAATTGGTTCACCAAACTTAATGCAAGAGGACGGTATCGTTTGTCCCTTAATTCGCCTTCCCACTATTATTAAATCCCTGGAAAAGATGTTTTAAAACACACAGAAAAGAATAGTCGCAAAGTTAAAGATTATTCGTTTAAATATAGAGCAACCGAATTTTTAAACAAAACACAGTAACCCCAGAATGTAAAAAATGCAACTTCGGAAGAGACTCCGCCATAAGTCTACTTCTGAGACAAAAGCAAAGCTTCAAAAGACTGTACCAAACAATCCCAGCTATTGAACAACCCACCAACCAACCATATAATAGTCTACAAGACAGTTTTCGCTCTTCTGATTCTTGTCCTATAACTCTTTCTCCCAGAGTTTCTTTTATCTGCACTCTCTAAGGGATTCTGTACCCTAGAAGATGAATTGAGATAACAGCTCTCATGGAGCTTGATGCGATGAACCCATTCTCTTTCTAATGCTTCTGGTGCTTCCAGAAAGGTAAATGGAAAACTGTTCAACGTAAACGTCGCAAGCGCTCTAAGCTTTCTGGGTCTGTTGGGAAGGCATGAAGATAGACCCAGAGGCACCCTGTCTCCAATAAACTGCACGCAATTTTAACCAAAATCACGCACATGATGAGTACTGGAAAAAGTCTCCAGAATCAGACCTTGCCAATTTATCGAATCCCATATGGAAATCAATGTCGTAACCCAACACATTCTCAAAAAGACAATAACCTTCCGGTTACACCTACCTTCCCCATTTCCATCGAAACAACTCTATTCCCCCCCACATTTCTGGAATTGCTGCCAAGCGGAATACTGATAGACGGCTCTCTAATAATATTGAGGCATGTACAAATTACATGCTCTTCTATTACCCAACGCAAACGCCCATAACAGTTGGATTTGGGTTGAATTCAACTTATCTCGCATTTATGGTGAAGCTCTTTTCCAAATACATCTGAAAACTCCCCCCTTAAAACCGGTCATACAACCTAAATCTCGGGTGTATGACTACCTTTACCCCAGGTTTGTTCCCCTCCTCGCGCTAGACCCACGTCTCCAACCTTCCCTCTACAATCTGAATCACACTGCCACATTACTCTCAGTCACAATAGAGACATTGTCATCTAATAGACGACATGCTAATATTCATATAACGTCATGCATGACTATTTCTTCAATGGAATTGTTGTAGGCTTATTATCTAATATCCATCCTTTGTTATCAATACCTAATAATAATAATATGTATAATTGTTTGAGGAACTTCCAGTATGTCATGTGACTTCTTTCACCATCGTGATATAAACGCCGTTAACTTCTATAGAAAGAGGTGACATGATAGGGGAGGTGCAGGAAATACTCCTTCACAAATCTATCCCCTATTCCCAGTCCCTCTCCAAACCAAACTTCATGCAGTAGCGGCACGAATTCACTTGTCATCGACTTATATACTGTTCAATTACTTTAACTCCGATTAGTGAATTTACTCAAGGTCGACTTAGGCTGATGCTTTTAAACCGCTTCCTACACCGAGTTGGTTATGACTAGGTGACTTCAACTCGCCACCTTATGGGGTGCTCATGTCACTTCCATCTAAATTCATATCTTAATAGATATCTACCCCTGTTTCCCTGGGATGGCCTTAAACCAGGATCCCTAACCATATGAAAGTTAGATACAGACCACTATCTTTCTTGTATTGGATATTTCCTTTTGCTACCATTTTCTTATGGAGTAGCTTTACCTGGTTGCCAGCTTTTGATTATTTATCGGCAGTGAATCATCTACCCAATAGCTTTTAGAATGAGCTTGTTCCAAGCCAATGCAAAAACCCAACTCCAGATGGCGTTATGATCGAGCGGACGTGGGCTCCTTTTTATCAGGCACAGCTATCCCACTCTTTCTCCTTTCAATAACCGATTTCCGACTGTTGAAGATGCCTTTCGCTTTTATTCCAGAAAGTCGTACATCTCGGCAGCGGAAGATTGCATCCCGCAGTTTTCCTATAGGCAGGAGCGGTCGGCAACAAGCCCTTGGTGGTGCCAGAGATGCGCGACAAGCCAACGAGAGAAGAAGGAACGTCTACAGGCAATACAAAGAAGGATCCCGTACAAACCCTCAAACATGATTATTTTTAAGGCAGAGCCGCAGCGAGATCTGGCGAATTAATCGTCCAAACGCGTAAACAATATTTTCGAACTTACATATCGAACTGTTATATCCACAACTCCATTCCTTCTAGTGTGGAAAGTTTACAACAGAAATATCTCTCGTCGTCAAATAACTCTCACCAAGTCCTCCGTTATGGGCTGATATAAGCTTAAATACGATCTCCGCTTCTGCGGTTGTAGCGGAATGCGTTATGGTTTTTATAGCTTTGCTAGCCATATCGAGTTCATAGTTCGCTAACACTGAGAGATTTCAAAAAAGCTGAGAACGTGAAAAGGCCAGCCTATCCAGACTTTTCAACAGCGAAAGGGAGATCAGTACCCCTACAACAGTCTTTTCCACTGCAGGGTAGAAACAGATTGGAATAAGCAAAGAGGTGCTTTGTCCAGAACATGATTTCGTAATCTGCGCGCTCATATCTCTTCGGGCGTCGCATTTTTTTGCCTGGATTTATATAACAGGATGCTGATCGGAATCTTTTTTCTTGATCTATTTGACTACAGCTTTTGTAATTCCTATTCCAAACCTGGAAAAAAGATCCGAAGTGGCAGACAACCATAAAGACGAATTTCGCGTTGACGCTGTCATCATGTAAATTATGTGTAATAAATGGTTTTCTGGCGCGCTTACTTCACTGTTTAGGAGAGCCGTCAGCTTTTCTAAAACGTTCCAATTTTGGGTTTCCAGCAAAAAATCGTTCGATACTGCGGACACTTGGTAAACTGAACATGAACATCGCGGGGAAGCTTCTCATTCTGGTGGGATTGGTTCTTGGTGTTTTTTTTTTTACCTTGAAAAGCTGACGAACAAAGTGGATGAATGGGATTCTCCTTCAACTACATTCGCTTGTTTCTGTGGGACAACTCCTCTTTTCAATCAAATTACCATTTTTGTCACACAGTCTATCCAGGTCGGTGGCTCCTCTATTCCGTGTGAAACTATAAACTCTGGATGAAGGCGTTCGGCAGGGTAGTGTGTTTTAATTGTACTACTATTTGCTCTCGGATTTTAATGATATTGTTACTCTATACAGCGACTGTCAATTTTTCTCGTCTCTGTCGATGACCTTGATTTATACATGCCGGTGCGTAGGCTGCTTCTGGAACGGCAAATTTCAAACTAGATATTGGAAATATTTCAACACTGGGCTAAACTCCATGGCTTCCATTTTTTTTTTTTTTTTCTCTTGCCCTCCACAAAACCTCAGCAGTGCTTTTAAGAAAAAAAGGGAATAGGAAGAACTTGCCACCTTTTCCAGCGAACCTAACCTTATAGTGTTCGCCCATTCCTGTAATATCACAGGTCAAATTTCTAGGACTCATCCTAGATGACCACTGTTACATATGCCGCATATATTAAAAACCTGAAAGCAACTTGTCATCGCGCGCTTGACTCATTAACGTATCTCGCCTCACACTCTTGGGGCCGACTCGCAGTCGTTTTACGTCTTTATATGGCCCTAGTTCGATCGAAGCTTGACTATGGCTGTGTAGTATATGGTCAGGACTCCGTAAGCTCTAACTGTGGAATCCGTTTGGCCCTCGGCAGGAACGCCGCGAGTCGTTCTCCTGAACCTCCGACAGCATACCTTGCGCCATGCCACCAAAGGCGACATGTGATGCACCTCTTCGAAGAGAATACAACTACATGGTTACAATGTTATTTCGTTTTCAGCGCCAATACGTCCTGCCTGACAACCGTTCTGCAGGAGGGCCTGTCAGAATCTTAATTACTGGCCATTTGCGAAACACGGTTATCACATTCGCTTAATTGTCTTAACATATCTTTAAAAAAGGGTCTGCTTGCATACGATGAAGGATAAGACAGGCTTGGTTATTCCAGCTGGCCACCATTTGCTTAGGCTCTGACCTCTCCTCAAATCAAGCCATTCTGACTGCCATTGTTAAAGGCATCATTCGCTGTTCATTCCACAGTTCACTGATGAGGTTTACTCCATTTTACTTACGGCTCTAAAACCGGGAACAGTGTGGGGCGCATCTGCTGTCTTTTCTGATCGCAACCTCCCATATACCTCCCACTCATGCTTCAATTTTCAGCAGCAGATTAAGGCTATAATGATTGGTTTTCATCGAATTCTAATCCTTACCAAGATCATCTTATGTCATTTTATTCGATCGCTTCAGCGCGCTAACATGGGCTATAAGAACCCCTTATTCTAAAACAATGGTAATCTGCTATGCAGCAATTTGGCGCTTCGGCTGCTCATTCGTAAGGAAACAAATGTATTTTATGTTGGAGCCCCGCTTCGTGTAGGGTAAATGGCATGAATGCTGACGAGAGAGGGCCAAAATGGCACATCGATCTTTTAGGAGTTGTATCAGGTCTGTCCGGAGCCATTCGACCAGGGCTACGCTCCCAGTCAACCGATTACTGATCTGCTGCTCGACACAGGTTGTTGATCTTTATTAGGCAAGAGCGCTTGGAGCGAATGATCAGAGAGGGGCGAAACTTAGAATATAAGCCGATCATCGGGAGTGGTCTTCCCTTCCTCACGCGGACGAAAACGCTTACAGGGTGATACGGTGCACGCTGCCGTATTGGGCCCACTCAATATCACTGCACAGTACTATACTTAGGAACCACCTCCCATTTAGCAGAATATTTGTCGAAGTATGACCAGCGCAAATTGTTCCGCCATTATCTTACATTGGATTGTTCCACTGGACTCTATTCGCCGGCGTATTTTCCTACTTTACGATCCATCAACACTTCCGAAAAGATTTATCCCATAAATTCTATCCGAATCTTACCCACTTTTACGTAGTAACTCTAATTTCTTGTTCTCTAAAGAAGTGTTCATTCCGCATAGATTAAATTCTTTTATACGTAACTCTAGGACTTATTTATATTGCCAGGATGTCTTATTTGTTTAGTTTTTGTTTATTTTTTAAATTGCTGAATATTCGATTTCTCTATTCCAAATTCTTCTTTGACGTTTGAAATTGGTTGCTGCCCAGGACTCGCCCATGTGTATGATATTTTTTCCCCAGGTAGTCGCTTTGTGAGCGTGGTGGTCCTGTATGATCAATATATATATAGTATTATATATATATGATATAGGTAGATAATATATATATATTAATAATTATATTATTATTTATATATTATATTATATATATATATTATATAATATACATTTTTAATGTTATATAGTATATATATTATATCATATATATAGTACGTAGTCGTCTCCTCACAAACTCTGCATTCAGCTCCTATTATGCACCTTCTTCTGCTTCTGCCAAACTCGATTTCTTTTCCTTCATACTACTTCCCAGCATACCCACCACTATAATCCGCTTAATAAAAGACTATCATCCATACTTTCCACTTTACAACATTTAATTAATTAGTCATTTAATTCCTTTGTTTTCAAATATGGACTTCCTGAATACGTTCATTCCATTTTATGAAATTTTTCTCAACACGCCCAAAAATTATCATTGAACAGCTTAACCTTAGGTCTAGTATGCTCTATTCCACACCATACGTTCGCTCAAGATCAGCCACGGGAACACAGTCTTCAGCTTTTGCAATCTTTCTTCCGCACATTAATGATTTGAGTCATTTACATCCACAGGGGATTTAAGTTGCACTAATCCACTTTCGCTGATAACTTCTGCATCATAGTTTTCCTTTTTCATCAACAATAATAGCCGAATATTAAATGCCGATACTTTGTTCAATGCTCACACATCCAACAATAATTTCAAACCTCCTATCTCCTCATACCCCATACCTTCACATTACTATTCAATAAATTTACTTTGACTCCTCCTTTTTACACAGAAGCTCCTAAGAAACCGTTCTACCAAATAGCTCGTCAAATAATGATCCGGCGTAACAATAAAAGCAGCACCCCCTTCATCCATCAGTCTAACACCTTCCACTGTACACTACTACTAATCTTTCATAACCCCATCGATACACAAATTTAAATAGGCATTTGGCATTGGATGAACATAAAAATCTGTCGTAACTCCATTATTAATATTATGAGACATTCATGTTGTCCACTTCAATTTATTCTTACATGCGCCTTACTGGTCGAATATCCATACTGCGGTGATAATGTCCTCAAATCATTTGTCCAGTTGTTCCCACTTTTTGTTTCATGTTTATAGTGGTGTTTGATATAATATAAGTGAAAAGATAGACATAACAGTTGAGGAGTAGACGGATATTGAGGAAACTTTTATGTAGATATCGTGAAAGAGGGGCGGAGTTTTTGCGAAGAATCCTTCTCACAAGCCATTCCTATTTATAGTCGTGTAACGCGAGCAGATTGTCGAAAGGCCTTTTACGTATTGTTAGAGTTTGCTTATATAAACTATAGATGGTCTTCTTTAGAATAGCTGTTTTTCACTTAATCGCTATTAGGTTTCAGACATCACTCACGCTATTAATTCTCACCACACTTAAACCTTTAGTGATAAATAGTGATTCTCTTGCTCCGCATTGTTTTTTAAAGTCACATTCAAACGGTTGTTTGTTCGGTGCACAGTTCTGGGCTCCTTAAAAAGCTCGATGAGACCTAGTCTTCAAGTTTTCTCTGAGAACTTTGAATATTGTCGAATCCGGGTGGTATAATGAAATTGCAGAGTTTTGTGAGACTACAGAGATCTATACAAACAGACTGGGATAGAATTAGTAGGATTGCGTTGATAATCTAGCGAAGAGTCTGGCGTTAATTAAGTGGACACGTCTGGCAGATGCCATCGTCACACAGCTTTTACCAGACGTTTTTCAAAACTCTTGGTGGGGTCCAGTTCTTATTTCCCATCAAACATCTCTACCCACTGGAACGGTCTCTTACCCATGGTATCCGGGGTCAAGAGCGATTACAGTAGTATATATAAGCAGACTCTAAAGCTCTCCATGTAAATGGTATCTTTACATTCCTCCTCGAATTGAATGTCCTGTGTGAAACATTTTGTTCAGCGCCCCTTTTCCTAGTTCTGTCGGGCTTCACTTAAACTGGTGGTTTTATCCATTCCAGGGAGCTGTGATGACTATACACCCTCAAAATAAAATCCTCCAGTATTAAAATTGAATTCCTTCAGTTTCTACACCAAAAACAGTAGTCTTGGTATAAAACCACCAATATATCAGTGTTAATTTTTATTTTGCCTTTTAGCTCTATATTATTTTTTTTTGTATAAAAATTCTAATTTGTCTCGGTTCTTTATCGTTATTATGTTAGTCAAATATTAGTAATGCAAGCCAGCTACAGAGGCAAACGTTGCTTCTCCATGATGATGAAGTTCTGTTGCCTACTTAATGATCACAGAGTAATTTGGTATTTAAACAGCTAAAAATATTACAAAGCCAAACTTTGAAACATGAAACAAACATTACCACTATAAGAACTCATAATTAATAAAGTTCAACATTGATATCGAATCATAAAACCTTTAATTTTTAATCTCTAAAAATATTCACAATATGTATACAATATTAAGTGGAGGAACTGTGAAAATTTTAACAAATTATAATATTAATACATAATTTAACTATTTATTCACACAGTCTAATCACACTATATATATAAATAATATCATAGTCAGACATATTTCACTATACAATATATATATATATATATTATAATATATATATATAAAATTTATTTCAACATTTTATTTTTGTTTTTACTAAATAAAAATTTGACAACAAATATTCTATTTATATAAATGAAAATAAACAATAAAATATACGAAAACCCAAGTTTTACTAACTAGATTACATAAGATGAAGATGAATTATACTCGAAATAACAATGAAACTATAACAATAATAACGAGGATCTATAAAATGATCAGTCCTTGTTAAAACACTTGTTAATACTAATTAAGCGTGGAGGAGTTTGTAAGCAACCTAACAAAAATTTCCCACAAAATAATGAAAGTAAGTTTAGATATATTTTAGAAATTATACTGAATAACTAACTTATAATTTGAATGTAACAAACAAGAGTACTAACAAATATTGAAGTTTTGGTTCTATTCATATGTCAAGTTTATCATTATTTGAGTGTGTGCAGTTATTTGAGGTAGAACACGTCGTTTAAATATAATAAAAATATAATAAACAAATGATGCTACAATGTTTTTAAAATATTATTGCAACCCATAGGGTGCAGCCCTTATATATGATATCCGGTTACAGTTTACTTCCTGATCAGTTGGAGTATAACGCCTTTTTTATTGAGATTTTTGCTTTTTTAATATATTTGCTTTTTATGTTACACAAAATTCATAACCATGTTAGTACAACTTAATTTTGGACTCTGTATAAGATAAATGATATAGACCACATTTATATTGCAAAGGAGGATATAAATACCAATATTTGTTAATACAACTCAAATACAATTGTTGACACACAAATACATATTTATTTATTGTTATATAATGAGTAACGAAGACGAGACCAGGAGACACTCAGTAGAAATAGAGGAGAAGTGAGAGAGAAACGATGACGATAGAGAAATGAGATATGAGGAGAGGAGAGAAGAGACATTACATAATATTGAGAGAAGACACCATCGAAGAGAAGAGTGCACGAGGAGAGGAGAATAAGCACGTAAGCAGAGAGGATTAGAAGAGGTATGAAGGTTACGAAGACGGAAAAAAGAAATGATGTAGAAAAGCAATGAAAAGATAGAATGAGAGAGAGAGTAGTAGTACGAGAGAAGCACCAGAAGAAAGAGAGAAGAGAGAAAAAAATAAGAGAGAGAAGAAGAAGAGGATTGTAGGTGTTAAAAAGATGAATACGAGAGATGACTGAAGAAGACGAAAAGTAGTATAGAGAGAGAAAAGAGAGAGATAGAGTAGATAGAGAGGAGAGAGAGAGAAGAGAGAGCAGAGAGTACGAACGGACGCAGAAAAAGATGACGAAATGAAAGCTAGAGGAGAGAGAGGAAGAAGTTATGAGAAAGAAGTCAGAGAGAGAGAGAGAAGTAGAGATGGACGAGAGAGAGAGAGAGAAGCGAGAGAGCAAAAGAGAGAATGAGAAATGATAAGAGCGAGAGAGAAGAAAGATAGAGAGTATATATATATATATGAGAGAGTATGAGAGGAGAAGAGCAGTTACGAAGATAGAAGACAAGAAGAATGAGACAAGAGAGATCTAAGATGAGAAGAGATAAAGATGTATTGACGAGAAGAAGAAAAGAAACGAAAGATGTAGATTAAAAAACAGAGAGAATGGACGAGAGAGTAGAGAGAGAGAGAGAGAGACTAAAAGGAGAGAGACAAGAGAGAGAATAAATTGAGAGATTGGCAGATAAAAGTAGAAGAGAGAGTGAGAAGAGAGAGAGAGAGGAGAGAGAGCAGAGAGAGAGAGAGAGAGAGAGAGAGAAGAGGAGAGAGAAGAGAAGAGAGAGAGAGAGAGAGATGAGAAGAGAGAGAGAGAGAGATGAGAGAGACAGAGAGAAGAAATGAGAAGAGAGAGAGCGAGAGAGAGAGAGAGATGAGAGAGAGAGAGGAAGAGGAAGAGAGAGAGCAGAACGAATAGATGAGATGAGCAGAGAGATGCAGGAATGAGAAGAAGTATAGAATGAGAAAGATGAACGAGACGATCAGAGAGAGAGAGATGAGAGAGAAGCAGTGAGAAAGAGGTAGGAGAGTAAGTGAAGA
Organism: Trachelipus rathkii; assembly: GCA_015478945.1. Classification (NCBI taxonomy): domain Eukaryota; kingdom Metazoa; phylum Arthropoda; class Malacostraca; order Isopoda; family Trachelipodidae; genus Trachelipus; species Trachelipus rathkii. Next base: position 19,440 of record JABUQX010087739.1, read on the forward strand.
GAGAGACGAAGGCCTTAATAAATAGGAATGAGAGGTTCAGAGGATGAAGAAAGAGAAGTAGAGAGAGAAGAGAGATGATGAGATACAAAGAGAAGATAGAGAGAGAGAGAGAGAGAGAGAGAGAGAGATGAGCGAGCAGAGAAGAGAGAGAGAGAGTATATGAAAAAGGTCATGTAGAGAGAGAGAGAGAGAGAGAGAGAGAGAGAGAGTAGAGAGAGCAGAGAGAGAGACGAATAATACGGGAGAGAATTTTAGTGAACCTAATAAAACTTAAGGTTAATTATTGAGTTCAAACAGATTCTATCCAAATTTCGATATTTTTTTCCAATTGATTTTTTTTATATATCTTTCATCCCAATTTAAAAGTACTAAAACAGTGGTGCCAAACCTCTCTCAATATTTTTTTTTTTCAATATTTTGTTTTAGGACCATTAAGTTTAGGGTTATGATAAGCTTTTGTTAATTATAGCTACAGTAAATCGATCCTGTGGCTACTCTGTAAGTCAAACTCATTAACCTCAATCATGTTTTAGAACGTAAAATTTAAATTTTTTACAACAA
>JABUQX010087739.1:25000-27933 GCA_015478945.1 Trachelipus rathkii
AAAATAGCCACTACTTTAAAGTAAAAATAAAGTAAAATTTGGGGGTCAAATTTTTTGTAATCTATACATAACTAATCATCAAAATTGAAGCCAATACAAAATTATTAACATTTTGCCATATTGGAAGAGCATATATTACTCATCTTATGATAAAAGTTTTATCGCAAATCTCAATATATTAAATGATAAGCAATAAAAACGCCGCCACACTACAAAGGCACATGATCCCCATAAATATATAATTTTCACCACGAATATTCATGCTCATAATGCAAAGCAAAAATTATATTACCACATCACACTCAGAGGAAACCGTTTTCCAAACATAATATGAAGAAATTTATAACCGAGAAACCAATCTCTCTCCATCAAAACTCCTCCCCAAAAGTTTATACTGACGCTCCAGAACGATTCGAATCTCCACAAAAATATCAGAATGATTCAGCAACCCTCTCCCAGAGGCAAAAATTTGATAACTACAATGAATATGGTAAAAGTAGCAGTTCCACCACTCTTGGTGCTTTCGACGAAATTCTCAATGTGATAGATCACAAAAACGCCACCACTCACAAGGCATATTTTGAAAATATTATGAAAGTTAGTTCTCAAAATCTGAGTAAAAACACAATTTTAAATGATTTGCCTACCAATATTTCTCATAAAGATTGTGACTTTATTTCAAATGTTCATTTCAATAAACCTAAATTTCATACTACTTTTATAAAAAAGGGCTTTTTATATAATAAAACAAAATATGATTGTACGCTCAAATCAAGTTCAAAGGAGATTTTAAGTATTAATTATATGAATTTTGTAACGCCCTCCTCATCTCCTTGTAATTTGAATGCACCTATAAATGTAGATCAAAATGATTTTCAGTCGCATATTTTTATGAATAAAAATAATACAAAATGTAATGTAAACTTTGAAAATGCTTCTCATGCAAATCTAAACTCCTATTATTTAAATGCTCAGCGTAATTATGAAACTTTTAAAAATGCTATCTCATGCAAATCATTTCACGGGAATGTGTTGAATACCATGTTTCACGTACCGTATTAGAGACTAATTGTTTTAATGTTCCAAGTAAATTTAATGCTAAAACACACTCTACTAATGTTGAAAGTAGGTCACATAATGTTCAAATTTTAAATTATTTAAATGACTATAATAATGTAACTGAGAGGAAATTTCATATACTTAACATGGGCAAACCCGCTGCTCAAATTATGCTGATTATTAAAAATATTTCAACTACAAAATGGCTTGAAAGCTATCATCTAAAATGCTTCACTCCCGACGACACCCGTCTCAAAATTCAGTTACAAAATTAAAATAAAGCCGATCTCTCAGGCAACTATAATGGAATCAAAACGCTAACCGATCGGCTCTCTTTTAAAAGCTTTGGAACTCTCCTGAAGATGAAAGGTTTGTTACCCCTCAGAGAGTGATTTGATAAAAAAGAGATAAATTAAAATATTAACGCCGTAAGCGGCGGCAAAATGTTCAGAAGTATATGTTGTGGATCAAGACGACCGGCCAATGCGTGGCTCGCGTCTCCGTCATCTGTCTCTCTTAACTCTCACATGCGCAGCATCACTACATATACTAGAATAGGGAATGCAAAATGTTTCTTTCTTCTCTTTTTTTTTCAGCTCTGAGTATGCGCAGATTGATGAGTATCTAAGCCCGTTGCGCGAGACGAATGTACCACCCAAATAAGATTGCGGGAAGGATTTGTAGTTTTATAACATAATTTCATTAATACAAAAGCTTTTCTTTTCTAAGAGGTTTCCAATGCTCATAACCATCTCATCACTTAACTAAAGTTTCAGGTTTTTGTTCCTACTTTTGGCTCCTGCCCACAAAGATGAAGTACATTTTTAATCATATGTTATTAATGATATTTTCTAATATTTAATCAAATAATACCTTTTTCTTTCTATACTAATAATAATGATTTTTCTTTAAATATTAATAATAATTTTAATGAGGTAGTTAATACCTATGGGTACAGAAACAATCAATAAGACACTGACGAATGAGATAAATCCACCTCAGAGCTCTCCCCCACCGCCTCTACAGTACCTCATGATAAACTAGGGGAACCTAAATCCACCCATTTTAGTAATCAATACTAGGATTGGGATAAGGACCCTTCTCAAGCCAAACCGCAATTTGCGGACAGTGAAAGGTGAGTAATAATATTGACGTAATCTGGATATTCCAGTTTAGCACAAAATGGCGCATATAAGGAGGGAAAAGAGGAAAGTAATAGAAATGTAATGCATTTGATAATTGATTCTTAGCTTTCACACAATCCGCAAGATGAAGCAACCAGGAAGGAAAAAGCGGAGATGAAAAACAGTGATGAAATATGGCACCAAACCAAGGTTGCGAAGGTTAAGAAAAACAAGCGATGCCTGTAGTGGCATCTCACATACACTCTTAGCAGGATATTGGCTATGGCATCAAAAACATTTGGATGGTGAAATATGGGGTCCGAGATGCGCTCTTTTCCAACAACCCTACAGACAGGAAAAGAATATAATAGGGCAAAACATCGACAAAAGATAAATTATCTAGCTAGCACAGCAGATCTCGGATCACCCTAAATAGATAATATTACTCTCATCCATATTTAAATTTTAGATAGGGTGAATCAATGTTAATTTAATTACTAAATTGGCCTGCATTATAATTTCAACCAGAAGAAACTAGTAAATTCAGCACATAGTTTTCAAAAAAAACTGTCCTCTATAGTTTCTGTAGGTGTTATATTGTCTCATTCCAGAGTACCCAAAATTTTAGGGATTCCATACAAGATTCTTACTCAAACTGTGTTGATGAAAAACTATGAGAGCTCCTCCCACATATGTCTAATATAGATTTTCCTATTCATGCTTCTTTACACCCCCCTTCTAAGCCCATCC
>JABUQX010087740.1:0-7500 GCA_015478945.1 Trachelipus rathkii
ATTGATGTGAACTTTATTACGTTAGCGTATATTCGTCTGTTAGGTATTGATTTAAATTAGCCATGTTATGAAACATTTTTGTGAATTTACCACTTTAATGTAAAATTAACATTTTATGTAGAGGTATGCTTGAGGAAAGGTATGAGTGGTTACGATTTTGCTTGTCTATGTAGTTACTCTACTGTTGGTTAAGTGTTGAAACGTTGTTAACAAACACAGAGATCAATGGATTGGTATGTTTCGAAAAAGTGGGAGGAGTGGAGCAAATTCCGGAACTCTGTATCTGATAACTCTAAAGTGAACAGGAAAATACAAACTATATGATGTGAACGAATTCTCGTAATCATTAGATTGAAAATACAATATAAATGGACCTGATTTTCATGTATTAACAAATGTATATGCTGTTGAATAGGACTGTCTGAAACGTTATTGGTTCGGTCTCGTGTGTTATTCTTGTTTACGCTCCTTCATATTGGTTGAAAGAAAGATCCAATTTACCTTTAAGGATTGTTTTCAAAACTATTTTCCTTCAGCTACATTAGGACATTTTTCCGCTGTTTGTGTACGATGACATTCTCGTCAGCGCATGTCTTGCAGCTTGTTGTGTGAGATATTTCTACGAATACTCGGTGTTAAGACGCGACACTTTTCATAAATGTTGACAGTTTTATTTTATAGGTAATTGTGTTAGGTTTGTCCGTTGTATATTATTTTCTTAGTTGCGGGTTATGCGCTTATGTTAGCTTTATTGTGTGAAAACTTTAATCATGTTTAGCGATATTCATGATCAGTTATGATTAATTAGCCAATGTTATATGCATTAAAATTATTTGTCAAATATCACCATGTTAATGTGAACATTACCTTGATCTATGTTAGGATATGCTTGAAAGTGTGAATAGGTTACGCTTTTTGTATATGCCTTGTTAGTTACCTTTACTGTTGTTAAGTATTGGAACTTGGTTAACGTTAACAGTTTATTCATGGTCTTAAGGCTGTGTTAGGTTTTGTCGGTTGTGGATGATATATTCTTAGTATCAGATGACTTCGACTATGTAAGCTTTATTAATGTGCAAACTATTGTAACGTCTAGCATATATTCGTGATCGGTCATGATAATTAGACAGGTTGTGATATATTTTGTTATTTACCCATTTATATATTGTTGGGATAACATTCTCTTTTTAGAGATTATGCTTGACAAAGTGGTGAACTTAGGTAACGTTTTTGAGCAACTGATGTTTAGTTACTTTTACTGCTGTTTAAGTGTAAGAAGCTTTGCCTAATTCTTTAACCGCTTATTGAGGTTATGAGATTGTGGTTAGGTTCTGTGGTGTCGATTCATATTCTCTAGACCGGATTGATGCTATATAGTTTTATTAATGTGAAAACTTTTGTTACGGTTAGCATATATTCGTTTGATCAGTTTATTAAAGAACGTTTTATAGTTATGTTTATCAAAAATGCATACAGCGAATGTGACTTGGAATCAATAGCATCGGAATAGATTCGCATAGATCATCGGGAGCGGTAGGAGACGTGAAGGAGAGTAGGATTGGATGGGTTGATTTACTGATTTACTGCTTTTGCGTATGTAATGGTGTAAAAAACACAATTTTTTACGTTATTAAAAATAAAAAGAATAAAATTTTAGTTAAAAAAAAACGTTTTAAAGAAAAATAAAATTAAAAATTAAGTTTATTTTTTTTTATAAAAAAACAAAAACAAAAAGTTTTAAAGAAAATAAAATTTAAATAAAGTTTTTTTAGAGTTGTTATAAAAAATAAAACATAGAAACATAAAAATGTTTTTAATAAATTTGTCTCATTATATATGTTAAAATACGATGTAAAGCAGTAAAGCTTAATGTTGTCGAAAAACGAATCAAACAAGAGATCCATAGTATTGGGTAATGTTTCGAAAACGAACCAAAACAAGACATAGGGGTATATCGCGTATGTTTCGAAAGTGCGGCGGAGTTGAACAATTTCGCAACTTGTATTATTTGATTAACTCTAATGAAGCCAGGACCACATCAGGCTTCGTACATGTTCATCTGTATGCATTGTTAGTTAATTTACTGTGTTTAAGTATGGAACTTTGTTATGTTAGCCATTTATTCGATCATAAGGTTATGTATGTTAGGTTTTGTCATGGGCGTATATTCTAGTTCAGGATCTATGAATATGTTAGCTTTTATTGATGTGAAAACTTTGTTTACGTCAGCATATATTTGCATGGCGAGTATGGTTATAGTTAAATTTTTGTTAAATTGTTACCTGATGTTAATATAAAAACAGTGATTTGTTGAGATATGTTTGAAAAAAAAAAGTAGTGGAATATTTGGATACGGTCTGTAAAGCAACGTCGTGGGGTACTTTCTGTGCCAAGTATGGTCTTTTGCAGGGTTTGATGTTATACATTTGATTCTTACATCAGGTTATGTTATGTTAAGCTTTATTGATGTGGAACTTTGTTATCTTACTGTTTTACTGTTTTAGTTTTTGTAAAAATGCAAACTTTTTTACGTTATAAACATAAAAAGAAAAATTTTTTAAGTAAAAGCAAAAAGTTTTACAGAAGAAATAAAGTTATAACATTAAAAGTTAAACAAAAAAAAAAAAAAAAAACTAAAAAAGTTTTAAGAAATAAAATTAAAATAGCTAAAAGTTTTTTTAAAACAAAATTTTTAAAGAAATAAAGTATAAAATAAATAAAAGTTTTTACAACACAAAAAGAAAAAAAGATGTGAAAGGCACCGTTCTATATGTTTTGCTAGTTAATTTACTGTTGTTAAGTATTGAATTAGTAGGTTAGTTGTTTATTCGTTTTTAAGGTTTACTGTTAGGTTGATGTTCTAAATTTATCACATCCCTTATCTAATTTCTCATACAGAACAACGAATTTACGCTAACGTAACAACTTTTTTACACAATAACATAGTAAAATTTAACAACAAATTTCATCATACCACCGATACACTAAAATATCATAATCCCACGGAATAATTGCAACATAACAAAGTTTTATCCAAACACAACATAAAAATAACAAAGTTTTTATCCAATACATAACATAAAAACAAGTTTTTTTGAATAAAATGATCATAATAAAGTGTAAATAGTTTACTGATGTTTTAAAGCCTGTTAACAGCGCGTAAAGTACACCTAACATTGCATTACAGGAACGGTAACATATTCACGCTTTTTCTGCAAACGTATCTGTAACATTGATCAAGGTATTTTACACTTAACATTCAGTGAAATAATTAACAACTCTTAACACAATTTTTTTACGTTATAAACCATAAAAAGAAATAAAATTTTTAGGAAAACAAAAAGTTTTTTAAAGAATAAAGTTTTAAAAATAGAAAGTTTTAAAAAAAAAAAAAAAAAAAAAAAAACTTAAAAAGTTTTAAAGAAATAAAATTAAAAATTGCCTAAAAGTTTTTTAAAACAAAAAGTATTAAAGAAATCAAAACAAAACTAAATAAAAGTTTTTAAACAAAACGAAAAAAAGATGTGAAAGGCAACGTTTCTATATGTTTTGTTAGTTCTCTACTGTTGTTAGTTATTGAACTTGTAATGTCTAGTTGTATTATTCGTGTTTAAGGCTATGTTAGGTTTGATGTCTATACATATATCTTACTAAGGTTATGCTATGGTTAGCTTTATTAGAATATTGAAAACTTTGTTATGTCCAGCATATATTCGAGAGGTTAGTATAAAAAGCAAACATATTATTATGCTATGTTTATCCAAAATAGATACTCGAAATATGACTGGAGTCAACAGATCAATAGCATCAAATAGATCAATCCCCAATAGTTTCAGGGACTTGGACGGGTTAGGGGGGAGGTAAGGGAGTGGTATTGATTTACTGAATCAGTGATTTATCGTTTGGGTATGTAAACAACACAATATTTTACGTTTATAAACTTGAAAAGTGTCTAAAATTCTTTAGTAAAACAAAAAAGTTTTAAAGAAAATGAATTAAAATTTAAAAGTTTTTTTAAAACAAACAAAGTTTTTAAGAAATAAAATTAAAAAAACAAAAGTTTATTAAAAACAAAAAGTTTTAATAAAATAAAATTAAAAATAAATACAAGTTTTTTAAAAACAAAAAGTTTTAACCAAAAAAAACTTAAAATAAATAAAAAGTTTTTTAAAAAACAAAAAAGTTTTATTGAAATTGAAATTAAAAATAAAAATAAACAAAACACCTCGCTGATACTGATTTTTTTAAATGGATATTTACCATGCATTCGCTTCGTACTTGTTCATTCTGTATTGCGTTGTTAGTTACTTTACTGTTGTTAAGTATGAAACTTTGTTTAAAATCATTAGCAGTATTATTCTTGCTTAAGCTTGTGTGAGGTTTTTCAGTATGTATGTTATATTCCTTGGTTCAGGCTATGAATTATGTTAGCTTTGTTAAAGCCGAAAATTTAGTTACGTTGGCATATGGTTCCGTGAGAGTATGATAATCTAGGTACGGTGATGCATAAATATCTCAGTGTTATACGAAATATAGAATATGATATGTTAGGAAGATTATGTTTGGAAACGTTGAACTAGTTACGTTTTGTATGCATTCGGTAGTTACTTTATGTTGTTAGTATGGAACTTATGTTGATGTTAGCGATTTATTCATTGCATTGAGGTATGTCAGGTTTTGTGCGTTGTATATTATAATTCTTAGGTCTGGGCTATAAATGTCTAGATTTTTGAGTGAAAATCTTTCTACGCGTTAGCGTATTTTCGTTGTTCAGTATGATAATTAAATGTTTTTGGTTTTGATGATGAAATTTTCGTTAAATTTACTATGTTAATGTAAAAAAAAATATCAAGTGAATATGTTAGCAAAACGTGTAAGTAAGATTAGCGATTTCTGCGACTCAATGTTAGTTTACTTGGTACTGTTGTTAAGTATGAACTTGTTATGTTAGCTGTTATTAGTGTATAAGAATGTTAGGTCTGTCGTTTGTACATTATATTCGTAGTTCAGGTGATGCATTGTTTGCTGATAACGTAGAAAACTTTGTTACGTTAGCATATATTCATATTCATTGATTAGTATGCTACTTACACAAGGTTGTGATAAATTTTGTGAAAATATTCTATTTATGTAACAATATCCAGGATTGGGGTAGGGAGGGGGTGGGATGGGTGGCTTGATTTACTGATTTATAAGGTTAGGGTATTAAAAACACAAATTTCGTTAGTTATTAAATATGAAGCGTTAAAATTTACGTAAAAACAAACTTTTCAACATATAAAACAAAAATAAATGAATGTTTTGTGTTATGTTATACAAAATATGACATGAATCAATAGATCATAGATGGAGAGGGTCATGCGGCTGGGAAGGTGGGGAGGGAGGGTGGGGTGGCTAAAGAGGCTCAAGAGGCTCCAGAGGCTCCAGAGGCTCCAGAGGCTCTAGAGGGTGTTTGATTTTATAAAAAACGTAAATTTTTTTAAGTTATAAACTTAAAAAGAATAAAAAATGTTTAATTTTTTTTTTTTAATTTTTTTTTTTAAAATTTTTTTTAAATTTTTTAAATTTTTAAATTTTATTTTTTAAATTTTTTATTTTTTAAAAATTTTTTTTTAATTTTTTAAAAAATTTTTTAATTTTTTTTTAATTTTTTTTTTTTTAATTTTTTTATTTTTCTTTTTTATTTATTTTTTTTTGTTGTATCAATAATACATCATCGTTCTATGCCAATATTTCATGTTTGGGGGCCAGCATCCCCCCATGGGGTGCTCACTACAATTTAACACTGGTTTTTCCAGCAAAGATACCCTTATATGTAGGTGTATACGAGTTTCAAGCCATCTAATGTTCAAGTATTCAAATGTTTGACGGGGTCAGCATTTCCCCCTGGGGTTGCTGCACCATATTTAACACTGGGTTTCAGCAATTGACACCTTACTAATGAATAGTGAATACTACCGAGTTTCAGCCATCTTATTTCAATCATCTTCAATGTTTGACGGGGGCAGTCAGCATTTCCCATTGGGGTGCTCACTGCAATTTTAACATTGGTTTCAGTAATGAAAACTTATATGATAGGTGTATCCAAAGTTTCAGCTTTCTACGTCAATATTTTAATGTTTTGGGGATGGAATTCCAATTCTGCTGGGATCCCTAGACACCTATATGCACTTATAACCTCATATTCGAACTCTGCGACCTCGATAACCTATATAACCACACCAACATTGTTGTTTTACGACTGTTTATTAACCTCGGCCCCGCAGCGGCTCCAGCACCGGGGCCGAGCCAAGCTCCTCAGAATCCGCTACCAGAATCTTTCTAGAACTCAACTCTGAATCCTCCTCACCAAATTTCAACCAATTACGAGCACTTTCGATTTTTTGATGGGGGTGGGGTCCCCCTTCGGGGGACCCAGGGGGACGTAAACTTCGTCATACAAAGAGGTGTACCTCACCATCGCTAACACCCCTCAAATTTTAACCCAGATTAACATTCAACTCTAAACCATGTAAATATATATTGGAGCCATTGGCTGAGCCTGAGCCGAGCCTAAAAATTATTTCACCTTATATATAATTAATATATATATGTATATTTATTATATATTATATATATATATATATATATATATATTATTATATATTATATATATTTATATATATATATTATATATATATATATATATATATATATATACAGGGAGTCGGGGCGATCTGTGTCTGTCTGATCCCATTAGGGATGCACTTCTTCGCAGTAATAATATAATGATGATAATAAAAAAAAATAAAATTATAAATAGTATATTTATAATTTCATAAATGATCACTTTATAGTAACTACTTATAATAATAAATAATAACAATCAATAATATAATAATAATATATCAATAATAATAATAAATAATATATATAATATATATATAATAATATAAATAATAATAAATATATTAATAAATAATATAATAATAATTTTAAATTATGCTCATATAATTATAATATTATATATCATTAAATAATACATATAAATAATAATAATAATAAATATAGAAATAACTAATTGGAGAGAATAATAATAACAAGGTTATGAAGAAAAATTCCAAGAGTATGTCAACATTACGCAATATTTCGTTGTAACTATGAAAAATGGAATACCACATTACGCAATAAAACCGGTTTTGAAAAAACGTTTGATATTGGCACCTTCTACTTTTGCTCTCTTTTCTTTCTTATTCTTCTTCTCTCTTCTTCTATCTTCTTCTTTCTTCTTCTTCTTTCTTCTTCTTCTTCTTCTTCTTCTTCTTCTTCTTCTTCTTCTTCTTCTTCTTCTTCTTCTTTTTTTCTTCTTTCTTTCTTCTTCTTTTTTCTTCTTCTCTTTCTTTTCTTCTTCTTTCTTCTTCTTCTTCTTCTTCTTCTTCTTCTTCTTCTTCTTCTTCTTCTTCTTCTTCTTCTTCTTCTTCTTCTTTATCTTCTTCTTCTTCTTCTGCTCTTCTTCCTTCT
>JABUQX010087740.1:12500-23872 GCA_015478945.1 Trachelipus rathkii
GAGACTTTACACATTCCTGCCCCACTCTACTATTAATATTAATAATAAACCATTTTTAACTTTACTCATTTATTCTTGCACACTCTTCACTATCAACGTACACACTTTTAATTCCATTAAAAAACCTTCCACCAACACCCATAGGTGGGCGTTATTGCGATAAATTATCGCGATAACGATATCGGGTTATCTCTTATTCAATAAAATCGTTATCGGCTTATCGGTATCGCAACACATTTTGTTCCAAACTAGCGATAATCGATATTTTTATTTTTTGCTCCCAGTTTACGAACAGGGCAAGCCGTGTGCCACCAGCAATCGTATCATGCGCATGTACGTTTGCTCATCTTCAGTCTTTCACCAGCTGTCGGGCAGGGAGGTGCTAGTTACTCTTGCGCGCTCCCGGTTTACGCGTTTATTAGTTTGAACACTTAACTTATGTATAATTTTCTAATTAACTCTGTTCTAACCCTATTCTTAAATCTTAACAGGTAATATTTTTATTACAATTTAGTACTGCAGTGCAGCCAGCAGCAGTAGTGCTTTACTACTTTGGACTAGCTATTGAATCAGTGATGGCATCGCAAAAGAATGTGCCGGCATCTAGCCGAAGAAACTCAGAGAAGTATTTTGAGGCTGAGCTAACTAAGGATAAACCTCAGTTACCCTGGCCATTCTTTGACAAGTGGGTGAAGTACAAGAAGACAGTTGGCGACAGCTACATTTTTCAGTGCTTGATCTGCCTCCCCAAGATCACTGAGATGAAAGTGAACAAGAACATTAAGGCCAACCTGAAGAGCCCCTTCAACAGAATTCATCGTGGCAAGGCAAAACAGATTGACGAAGTTTGCAAGGCCAACGTTGAGACTGGTGGTCGCGGCAGGAGCCTGTCCGGTAAGTCAGACTCAGACGGCGGGTCAACCAGCAAGAAGCAACGACAGATGTCCATCGCCGAGACCTTTGGTATCATCGCCCAGGGCAGTGGCGTTCTGCAGTCCACCGTCGACAAGACGGTTGTCCGGTTTGTGGTAGACAACATGCTGCCACTGCAGATTGTGGACAGTCAGAGCTTCAGGGACATGGCTCACACCCTCAACCCTACCAAAGAGGTACCCTCCAGGAGGACACTGGGGAGGAGGATCCTTACAATCTATGAGGAGATGAAGGAAAGTCTCACCAGGTAAGAAACTAAGAAACAGTATTCAAATATTAATGTTATTGTATTATAAAGAACAGTAGATAATATATATATATATATATATATATATATATATATATATATATATATATATATATACAAATATTATTATATATTATATATATATTATATATATATATATATATATATATATATATATATATATAATATTCAAATTTAATAATTTTTCTATGAATATTATTTATTTTCAGCCACCTGGAGCAAGTTCAAGTAGTGGGCACTACAGCTGACTGCTTGGTCAGTCTAACAAGAAGGGGTACCTGGGGATAACTTCACTGGCTGGACCCAAACACCAGGAATAGGAAGATGGCTATCCTTGCGTGCAAAAGGATCATTCGGAGTCACACCCATGATGTATTCGTCCAGGCTATGGAGAAGATCCACAGCCAGTTTGGGATAGAGGACAAGGTCACCATGTAAGTTCTTATATTTTTGTTTCAAAATTATTGAATATTATAACTTTAGTAAGTAGCGATTACTAATTTAGGCTTAAATCCCAGCATGAATATCAGAGCAGATAAATGCTTTCCAGTGTTGGTGGTTCAGAATAGACATTGACCATGCATGTCAGAATATGCTAAGAGTAAATAAACTAGAATGATAAGTAGATGAAACGTTACGGTTGCGTATGCATTTTTCTCATTTTATATTATTAGCTAATGTTTGCTATTAATGAAACTAATTAATTAAATTATAGATATTGTCTCTTATCCAGTTTATCAGGTTCATGACACAGTCTTCGGCCGTTGCAGCTGATCAGATCCATAGGGGGAGAGGCATAGTGCCCTACCTGGGGCTGCCTGGTCCCCACCCTCATTGTGACCAAAAAGAAGCTGGTCGACTTGAAGACCAACGTCAATCTCCGGTTCTGCGAGCCCCTGGTCAACACCCTCCTTGCTGCCATAGACAGGAGGTTCTCCAGCACCTTTGAGGATGAGGAGTGCCTTCTGGCCACTGCCTTCCAAACTAAGTTTTGCCTGATGTAGATGAGGGCTTGAGATTGAAACAATGGCCAAAAGGTCAGAGGTCAAGGCCCTGATGGAGAAGAAGGTGGAGGTGTTATTGCGGCGTGCTGACCTGGAGAACGCCAGCAGTACCAGCAGCAGCGAGGCCGAGGACATGGAGACGGCGGACTACTACTCCAGCATCTGTGATGTAGATGATTACACTGAAGGTCAGGGTCATCAAAGGTCAACCAAGTACAGAAGCTGCCCTATTGTAAAGGTGTGGTTGCAGGCTAAATCGACAGACAGCTAGCAGACCTCAGTTTCAACCTTAGATAAAGGGTGCTCACTGCTCTCCTCTTGAGGTTACAACATTGCAAGGCTACAGCGCCGCAGTGAAGAGCGATTGTTCTCAGCTTAGGCAAGGAATATACATACAGAGGCCAAGAGTGAGTTCATCTGTCAGATGAAAACTTTAACATGGCTTAATGTTTCTAATGAAGAGCAATGCGAATGCTGCAGAAGCTGATAGTATAAGTTCTCTCGTTTCATTAAACTATTTATCTTAACTTCTAGTGAGTATAAGTATAAAATAGTTACAAACATGAGTAAATAAACTATTTTACCTTACTGACGGTACGTAGTGAAAATGGCGAATGAGTCTAAAGGCAGTGGTGCGCCAACTTTAGTCTATCTCGAGCAAATTAAGAATTAAAAAATTTTAGGCGAGCCACTAACATATATATATATATAATAGTTATATATATATATATATATATATAGTAGTATAATATATATATATATATATATTATATATATATATATATATATATATATATAATATATATATATATATATTATATATATCTAATATATATATATATAATATATATATTGTTATATATATCCGCGAGCAACATTAAAACGGTACGCCGAGGCACATGTTGCTCAGCGAGCTACGGGTTGGACACACCGCTTGGTCTAAAGGAATTAGTCCATAATGAAGGTATACAAAGTTTTTTTACTTTCAATAAAAATTAAAAATTGAAATTTTTTTTTATTTTTTATTTAAAATATCAATATCGTTATCGCAAAGTTCAGATTTAGATTATCGATTATCTCCTTATCGGCGATAAATTTATCGCTAGTTATCGAATATCGGTTATCGATGATAAGGTTTTCTTTATCGATTTAGTGGTATCAGTGATGATTTTTTTCGTTATCGGCCCATATATATAATATATATATATATATATATATAATATATTATAAGGTATTATATATATATAATATATATATATATATATATATATATATATATATATATATTATTATTATATATAATATATATATATATATATATATAAAATACGTACTTTCTGGCAGGCTTTAATCGGGCTTCTTTGCTACCTACCCTTGGTGTGAATCCTGTTTTGACTCGGAAGGCTTTTTCAGTGAGTGCTGAACAAGTGGCAGCTGTGATTTCCAGGGATGGGTATGCTCATTCATGGTTGCTCCAAGCTAGAATCTATTTTTTTTTTCTTCTTCATCAATCCGTGATTCGATGGCACCTGCTTTCGTGCTCTTCAGTATAGAAGGACAAGTGGCTTATCGAAAGGAAAAACCTCCTCCTTCACCTATCCACTCTTCGCTAATTTCGTTCAACTTGGGGAATCGTTGCAACATGATATTATTCGTGAGGCTAAGCGTATTTTTTCACGCAAGGGAAGTCCGGCTGACCTGCTTGGTCTCTTACTGATACAGAATTTCTGCCCTTGCCAAAAAAATATCTCTAAATAACTTCCATAAATCCGATTTTTCCTCTTGGTTCGCTTATACTGCCTTCTGAAAAGGCTAATCTCTTCGGCCTACTCTTTTTCATCTTAATTCGCCCTGGACAATTCTGGCAAAACCCTTCAACTACATCGTACCTCTCAGATGCCCTAGCTGGCTCCACGCTGACTTCATAGATAGATTGCTGGTATCACGTAGTGCATCCTTTCGAACGTTTATGAACAACGGCTAGTTAGGCGACCGGAACGGATTCCATTTCCTCGTGTTCAGCTTTGGAGTGATGCTATCTGAGCTCGCTTGCTACTCCTACTGTTCGTCCTCTACTATCTTAAGCCACATTAAGATTACTAGCCTCTCCTTAGTGCTAAAGCTTCGCATTATGCTTACAGGACCAGTACGAGAAGCGGTAAGCCGCTGCATAGATATCTCCTAACTATCGTCTCTATATACACCCCTTCAAATTTATGCTACTTCTTGTCTATGGACAGATGTGTTTGAAAATTCCTTTCCTGGATCATCCTGGAATCTTCTTACCACCTTCAGATCACCAGTATGGGATTTCGAGCATTCGAGGTTAACTGGTGGCATTCTTCTAAGCTATCTCACTGATTTATAGTCTTCTGCCCTTATGGACATAGGGAGTTCATATGTGGTGGCGCTTTGACTATCCCAAATACCTTTGACGAGGTGTGGGATGCGTCAACAACTTCTCCAGCTTTCTTCCTTGACTTTCCTCCTTCCTCTTTGCTCACTTTTTTGTCTAGTTTTCTTTCAAGTCGTTCAATACAGCACTTGTTGATGGAGCAACCTCCTTCTCGCTTTCCTGTTAACTGTTGTTTCCGGCAAGTTCTGTTTTTATCTCCAACTTATCTATTATTCATTAACTATCTTCTTCAGCTGCTCATCTGTTGACCTCTTCGTATTCTCGTATTGACGTGCCCTCGTAGCAAAGTAGTACCCCCTGCTTTCTCACGAATTTTGTGTGAATATTGGGAACCCTAGGCTTGTTCGTTGTGGTGCCTCTTCTTTTACAGCCACCTCTCTTCTGTGGAACTCTCTGCTCATCTGTTTTTCCAACTGTAATTTAATCTTCCTCTCTTCAGTCCTCCGTTTCGGGTCACCTCAGGGGATTTTGAGTTAAACTTGCAATGGGGGGTTTTCATTTTATTTTATTTTATTTTTTTATTTTTATTATTTTGTTCAAACCTTGAAAAGGTCTCTGCCCGTGACTGGTGTTATCTTTAAAAAATTATATATATATATATATATATATATATAGTATATATATAATATATTATATATATATATATATATATATCTATAAATATATATATATATATATATATTATATATTATATTATATATATACAGAGAGAGAGAGTGTGTGTTTCAAACCCAACAAACGAAGTAAAACATGTTTCGTTTCACGCTCTTCGCAAGGTCTCTTCTCGTCATTTATATAATGGTTAAGCATGTTTGGTTTGTTTTCAATTGTCAAGAAATAACATGATGTGAACAGTGTAAAGGGGGGGGGGTGTTTTTAAATCGTTTTGTTAATCGTGGCCTTTTGTATCTTTTTGTATTGTACGTTTTCGATCTCAGCATCTATTTTGCATACTTTACTTGTGAAGCTTTGTGATAAGAAACAGAAGTTGGCTACTCAATGTTGCTGCCTTTGCGAGAAATTTTTTTATGGTAAATGCTTTATATATATATATATACTACTATATATATATATATATCATATATATATATATATATATAATATATATAAATATTATAATATATATATATAATATATATATATATATATATATATATATATTATATATAATATATATATATATAATAATCTAATATATATATATATATATATATATATATATATATATTTAAAGTGTATTTATATATTTCTATTGTGGTGAATATATATTTTTTTTAATTTTATTTTTAAGTTTATGATGGCTTCACGTGGCTGCATCAAGAAACAATCCTAACTCGTTCTGTTATATCTGCTGCAGTTATACAGTAAAAAAAAACGACAAAGAAAAATAAGGCTTTGTTTCAAATGCATACAATATATATTTTGGCTTTAGATTGGGAGACGAAGACAAGACATGAGCGCCTTACATTGTATGTTCCATTGGTGTTGAAGAACTGCGTCAGTGGTCACAAGGTAAGAAACAATCTTTTCGTTTTGGAGTGCCCATAATTTGGAGGAAGCCTCAAAATTACAGCGATGATTGTTACTTTTGTTCCTGTAATGTGCGCGGCTTTAACTTAAAAAACAAAAAGGACATTATGTATCCACAGGTAAGATCCGCAATACGTCCTGTGCCCCATGGGGTAGGAATACCTGCTCCTTCTGCCCCCACAAACTTAGATGTTTGTGCTGATCTGGAAATAGAGAGTAAATCTTGTGATAATAATAGCGACCAAGATATGTTTATAATCCCGGTCGTGAAGAACCGCAGCTTTTCACACAGTCCGAATTGAATGATTTGGTGAGAGACTTGGGCCTCTCTAAAGATTCAGCAGAACTTTTAGGCTCACGGTTGAAAAACATCTGTTAGCCAAAGGGACTCGTTTTCATGGTTTAGAGAGAGGAACGAAGAATTTGAACAGTTTTTCTCATAAAGAGACGATCGTAGTGTACTGCTCTGATGTTCCTGGACTCATGAAATGTTTCAATATTGACTACAATACAAACGACTGGCGACTCTTTATCGACTCATCGAAAAGAAGTCTCAAATCTGTACTTCTCTATAGCGGAAGTAGATATGCTTCCTTACCTGTTTGACATTCTGCTCATTTGAAAGAGTATTACGAGAATTTGGAGATGATCCTAACAACACTTAAATATAAAGACCATGGTTGGACCATTTGTGGCGATTTAAAGGTACTCTCCATGTTACTAGAACAACAAAGTGGATACACAAAGCATCCGTGTTTCCTATGTGAATGGGATAGCCGTGATAGGAATCAGCATTATATTAAAAAAAATGGCCACTCAGAAAATACCTACAGCCTGGGATTAAAAATGTACAAAGAGAGAGTTTAGTAGAACCAAAAAAAAACGTATTACTTTCCCTCTTCAGCATAAAATTTGGATTGATGAAACAGTATGTGAATGGTACTACAAATGATGAGCGTGTTTTAAATATTTTGCACCAAGTTTTCCTAACTTGTCAGAAGGGGAGCTAAAGGAAGAAATAATATTTGTCTGCCCAGACATTAGAAAACTTATGAAAGATGACATATTTGAAACAAAGATGGGAGAAAGCTGAAAACCAGCTTGGAGAGCATTCAAGTCACATTGTGAAAAACTTTCTTGGAAACAGAGAAAGATCCAAATTACAAAAATATTTGTAAAAATATGTTGAGAACATTTAAAGACTTGGGTTGCAACATGAGCATTAAAGTTCATTTTTTACACTCACATCTGGATTACTTCCCAAACAATCTAGGAGCTGTGAGTGAAGAACAGGGTGAACGATTTCACCAAAATATAAAGGAAATGGAAAGACGATATCAGGGAAGATGGAATGTCAGCATGATAGCCGATTACTGCTGGATGCTAAAGAGGGACAATCCACATAACGAGCACAAGCGGAAAAGTACCAAAAGATCCATCGACGAAGGCAGGAAACAATATTATGAAGACTTAGACTGATTTTAAATGACATCTGTATGCTTTTGCTTTATTTTAGTTACACATTTAAACGGTAGAAATAAATTTTACCTATTAAATTTTTGTGATTTTGTGTTTGCTTTTTAAACTTTATATCCCTTTTATAAAATAACTTTACGCGATGGAAAAAAAACTGAGGTCATATTTGAAATCAAGACAACAAATCCAATATAATGAACACCTAAGTGAAAACAATTTTCCAAAAGTTAAATTTTGCAGGCCCTGTGTTATTTCTATGGTTCGGACTAGGGTTGGCTACGCACAAGGGCGGTGCGGTGCGGTGGGGTGCGGTGGGGTGGTGAGCTCATTTTGGTGCGGTGCGGTGCGTGGGTGCGGTGGGCGGTGGCAACACAACATCGCAGTAAAAACGGTGTGGTACGTGTGCGCTCATTATTGGTGCGGTGCGGGTGCGGTGGCGGCTGTGACCACCAAATCCATTAAACCGGTGGCGGCTGCGTGGTGCGGACGCGGTGAGCGTGAAACATAAGGTGTGGCGGTGCGGGCGCGGTGCGCTTTACCCTGTTGCGGTTGCGGTGTGCGCAAAATTTTTCCGGTGCTCGGCCAACACTAGTTGGCGCGTTTATACTCTTATTCGAGTAATATATATCATTTCAATCAAACCTTTAATTATTATTATTATTGATTATTATTATTATTTGTAATTATTATAAATCTATTATTATTATTATTATTATTATTATTATTTTATTTTATATATATATATATATATATATACTATATATAATATATATATATATATCATATATATATATATATATATTATAATATATATTATTATATATTCTATATTATAATATATATATATTATATTTATAATTATTGTAATTTTTTTTTTATTACTACTTCGCATTATGCAATATAATTGCATGTATATAGGGAACGCGTACAAGCTGGGCATGTCCTCATTTTAGGCATAACTTCAAACGCTTCCATTTTATGAATAATTTTTTTTTATGGGGGTGGGGCTGGGTTGGGGGCATGTTGTGGAATGACTAAGAAACAAATTGCAAAAAAGGACAATGGAAAGATAAAAATTTCTGAATAAAGAAGTCAAAGTTAAACCAAAAGAATTAATATTATGCATTCAAAGAAGAATTTCCATTCCCGCTGCATTTTGGGCTAATTGGCCAATAGGGAAAATTGAAGTCTCCGATTCAAGCAAAATTGCCCCGTAGGGATACATTCATTCACTCAAGCGCACATACATATAAACATACATACATAAACACATACGTACATACAAACTTACTTGTATACATACACATTCTGCAAACACATATATATATATATATATATATATATATATATATATATATTATATATATATATATGTATATATATATATATAATATATATATATATATATATACTATTATAAATTATATATATATATATATTTATATATATATCATATATATATATATATATTATATATAATATATATATCATAATAATATATATTATATATATATATATATATAATCTATATATATACATATATATATATATCTATATATATATATATATTATATATATATATATACTATATAATAATATATATATAATATAATATATATTATATAACTATATATATCATATATATATAGAAAAAATGAACAGAGTAATGGAAGTAGAGTGGGATATATATACTCGTATATATTATATATATATATATATATATATATTATATATATATATATATATATATATATATATATATATATATATATATATTATTTTATATATATACTTATATATATATATATTATATATTAAATTTGGCATGCCATTTCTCGTTCAATTTAAAAAACAAAAATGTTATTTCTATAAATCTTATTTTTTTTTTTGGTGGGGGGAAAAAAGGGGGAAACTACAGATGAGGACTCAAAGATCTGAGGCCGAAAAGTAATATTTATAACATATTTCTAAATAATTTCAGTATCGGCTTTATTATGGTTTAAAGTTAACAAACAACATTCAGCGCATATTATATATATATATATATATATATATATATATATTATATAATATATATATATATATATTATATTAGTATATATATATATATATATATATTATATACAGTAATATATATATAATATATATATATATATATATATATTATATTATATAATATATATCTATAATATATATATATAAATATAATATTATATATATATATATACTATATATAATATATATATATATATATATATATAAATCAAGGTTGTAGACAGGGGGGTTCAGGGGGTTCGAACCCCCTCGAAATTATTTAAGCAATAAAATTTTTTGATGGCTTGAGTCTCTTTATCTTAATTTTTAATAATAATAATAAAAACAATAATTAATGAAAGGAAGTTAAAAGAGTATATTATAATAGATATGAGGAAACATATTTGTGATCCGTGAAGTTTCCTTAGGTTAAGTGGCTGTTGAAAGCATTAAAAAATAATCTCTACTGGAGGTAATACCATGAACGCTGAAATAAATAGTGACTTTTGATTGAGAAAGAAATGATGGTGCAGAAGCAATGAAGCTTTAAGAGAATGGTATTAAGCTGTAGTAAAAATGTCCACGGCGTTTTATGTTCATTACTGTTCCCATCCATGTGAAGAACAACAAATTGGAAACTTTATGATACAAGGAATGCAACTAGATACTATGTTAGATCACCATGGCGTACTATTTTAATAGAAGAAAATCGGAGAGATTTCCCGAGACACAAAAAGGACAAAGCTCAAGCGATTGGGCGAAACAAAGTTGTTGGAAATGCAATAAGACGTAAGGAAATTACAATTTCTTTCTTGATGAATTTTCAAACCAGTTAGAGAGCAAGTTCGTGAGCCGTAGGTCAATACTAATTAATCTTTGTAAAGTCACTCATTAAAAATTTTAAGAATTTTGTAAATAAATTTGATCTGTTCATTCACATATGGATTGTTAAGTGTTTTATTATTTACCTCACTCAAAACGTGCATTTCAAAAAGACATTTATCTATTCTGAAAAAGCTCAAAACTTACTTTCTCAATTCTACAGGAGAAAAAAGCCTAAAAGAATTGGCTTTAATGAGTGTTCATTAAGCTGCGGCAATAATATAACCGAGGAAGTTACAATCATTTTTCTGCTTAAAGATCAAGATAAAGAATTTTTTATATAAATAAAATATCTTTTTTTTCTCGGATTTTGAAATTCCTATCAATGTTAGAATATTTTTCCCTTTTATTGAAGTAATATATATATTATATATATATATAATATATATATAATATAATATATATATATATAATATATATATTATATATTATTATATATAATATATATATATATATATATAATATATATATATTATGTAATATATATAATAATAATATATATATATATATATATATATATTTATATATATATATATATATATATCAATATATTATATTATATATATATATATAGTATATATAGTATATATATAATAATATATATATTTATAATGAATAATAAATTAGTTTCTTTCTCGGAAGATTATTAGTTGTTTTAGCTTACTTTTTAGCTTTTTTAAGCTCTTTCAGTATTTTGAAACTATAATTTAAGATTTAGGTTTTAATTTTTCAGATTAAATCTATGAAGAAGGTTTTGGGATTATTTATTTATTTTTTTTAATCGTTATAGAGAATTTTTAAGCACTCGCAGGTTTGTTTACTGTTAAGT
>JABUQX010087741.1:0-7500 GCA_015478945.1 Trachelipus rathkii
GCAATAGTTTGATAGTGTATATAATATAAGCAGCCTACCGTCGAGTCTAATAATATTTATCACACCTTAAATTTATTTCTCCCTCAAAATGTATAGGCAATTAGTATGTGAATAAAGTGTTACTGCAACAATAAATTGTTGGCTATTATGATACATTATTTAGGAATTAAACTAAAATTTGATGATACTGATTTTATTTTCATTTAAATAATAAATCATATGAGATGTATATTTATATAATAAAGATGCAATATTATAATTTATCTTAATAATTAATCCTACTAAATAAACATTAAAAATGAATAATAATATAATGTTGCACACTCACTGCAAGTTATATAATATATAGGTGGTATTGCTACAATACACTAGCAACCAGAGCACGAGCCCCATGATATATAATATTATTATATAATAATTAAATTAATAAGTAGATAACTATCTCTAAAAGGAGTATAGGGTTCGATTTATAATATTCATTTATCTAGCTATATTATATTAATATATATATATAGAGTATTCCATATTATTCGAGAGTTAAGTTAACTCACTAGTTGAAATATTTTAGATAATACATAATAGATGTGTAGTGTCAATCATATCTGACAGTATGAGAGAGGTTAAACATATATTGGGGTTATGCATCACTCACCTCTTTACTATTACGCAATATATATTAACGGAGGTTGACTAATGGCCTCACCTTAAATAATTTTTGATAAAACCACCTTATAGTGAGTTTAGACTAAAAATGGTATTGTTAAACCCCTTATCCAATTTGAGTTATTACTCTATATTAGTAGTGGGTGCATAATACTTTATAGTGTATATGAGGTACTATATCTTGTAGTCGCATAAGGTAGTACAATATATATCGAAATTATTTTTTATTATATAAAAGGTCTTTACATGTATATAAATAAAGTAGCTAAGTTTTTATAGATGTATGGTAGAGTGACAGAGTTAATATATATATTTATAGTAGGATATTTATCGTCTTCTAAGTAGGGAAGCATGTAATAAACATAGTCATGAAGTCCATTCATAATTTAGATTTTTCTCCTCTACTAACTTTTATTAATTATTTGAAGCTTGAACGTCTAATAAATTATTAAGTAGGTTATTTTCCAAAGATTATGTTTTGTGCGAGTATGAAAAATCGCACCGAGCATCAATTACTCTGTATAAGTCAAATAGGTCTAAGTGGGTTTGAACCTTACCGTCTTGAGTACAGTCAATCAAGGGTAAAGAGTGTTCAAGGACCCCCCGCAAACTTAGGGACTCATATGTTCGATATTATAGTTATAGCAGCTTAGATCACATTTATAATAATTCAACTACTAGGCATATTATATATCATACTATCCATTCTATATAATAGTTATCATACTGGTAAGAAGTGTTGAGTTCAATATTATAGATATAACGACAAAGTAGTGTTTACTCCTAAAGGCCTAGAGGAGAACCTATACTATATATTATAGTCTAATTAAACTCATCATGAGTTATATTTATAAGGTACTTAACTGATAGACAAATATAATGGTATCATTATATGGTTGAAATTGCACTATAATTTCTTGTTCTCGCTCTCTTTTATGTGCGATAAGATGAACACGTCATTGTTCAGCTGCTCTTAGAGCGAGTACTATCCTGAGATAATAATTGGTGCCGGATCATATGCTGGTAGGTGTCGGAATATCTGAGTATCCATGACAATTATGCGGACGTTGTCAACGTGACGATCAAAAAAAGTTTCCGCTCTTTTGTTCCGCACCTTTATTTTAAAATAATATCGAAAATATAGTTTTACTTATTAGAATTCTTATTGGTTAGTAAAAAGAAATATTAATTATTTTATGTTTAAGTATTTATAACTAATATATTAATTTTAGTCTATATGATATTATTTTATCTAATTAATTTAATAAACCATTTCAAATATAATCTCAACTCCTTAATTAAAGGTAACCATAATATATTATAATATAATAACATTATATTCAGCTTTTTAATAAGACTATATTAGATAATGGCTTATATTACTATCTACCATCTACTAATCATTTAATTATTATTAATTAATTTACTTTATAATATAACAGTGTATATATAAACTAGCAATATCTATAAATTAACTATAATTCTGTGTAAACCCAAATATTATATATATTAATATATATATATTATATATCACCCCCACCCCCACCTTCTCACTCATCCACCTCACCTATATATCATACTCTACCTACT
Source organism: Trachelipus rathkii (assembly GCA_015478945.1). Lineage (NCBI taxonomy): Eukaryota > Metazoa > Arthropoda > Malacostraca > Isopoda > Trachelipodidae > Trachelipus > Trachelipus rathkii. Next base: position 2,254 of record JABUQX010087741.1, read on the forward strand.
AATCCCCCCTCCATCACTACACCTCTATCTCACCCTCATCGCCACTACTCACACTCCTACCCCACACACCCCCCTACCCCTCCACCCACACTCACCACCCACTCACCCCTCACCCACTCTCACCCCACCTCCCCACCCCCTCCCTCCCACCCACCACCTTAATAGTAATAATATATTAATAATATTGGGTTTATTAACACAGAACTGTATTAACATAATATTTAATATATAAAATTAATATATATAATGATATTATATATATATAATAATTAAAATAATATAATAAAACGTAAAATGAATATCGGTTATGTATGACGTTATGTTTAGCGTAACACAGTATATCGCATTTTTCTAAATAAATTATATGATTCACTATTCGACTTATGAAACTGAGTTCAAAAGTAGGATAGACTTCTTCTTCTTATCAAACATATACATTAATGTTATTCTCTTTTCCTATTTACCGTTTTTCTAAACTTTGATCATTAACTATAATATTTTGAGTACATCATTTTATTTAACAGATTCACCAGTTTTCTTTGGGGCACCCTACGCAACCGTTGTGGATGTGAATGCTTACACGAGGTTTTTTTGTTTTATGTTAAGGACAATGATGTTTTTTATTGCACAGAAGGACGAGAGAACGTCGAACAGAAGATAGGAAATTTTAATGAAGGTTTATTAAGATGGAGGCTATGAGGTTTGGTTATTCAAAAGAATTGAATTATCCACACAGGTTGGGAAACCCCTCCGAGAATTCTATTCCCAGATACGCGAGGGTAAGACCTTCAAAAATAAGAACGAGAAGGCAAGTTGTAGACATGTCAAACAGGGAACGAGAATGTAAATAAATGACTAGACGAACATAGACGTCAACGACACACACAGGTCGACTTGACAGACAAAGTGCTGCAAGGTGAGAGAAATTAATGAAAGTACGAATACAAGTCGGAGAATAACAGACAATTCCTGAAGAACACCACTAATTAGAGAGAAAAAGAAGTAAGTCACCATCAACAACAGCCAATATCGAGCGATTTGAAAGAAAAAAACAGCTAGATATGTAAGTAAGCAAAAGGAAGGAGGATAACATAAGGAGGTGAGCCTTGGAGCAGTGACGAGTGCCTTAACCCGGTCTAATCATATTCTGTATATCCAACCCAACACACAAGTCCTCCCTGTAAAGTTTCACAATGGAGGAACAAACCGATAATCTGTTAGTCTGGGAAGTAATAGTCGCCATTAGACCTCGACACTCGAAAGTCGCACAGGCGATCGGAGAAGAAGGGAATGAAATTCTGACAGGATGATTTAGCAAGTGAGAAGTTGATTAAGGGTTTCACATAGATCTTAGATAGATTATCAAAGTGAGAGTTATAAGGGCGGGATAGTTAGAAGGATCAGCGGCGTGCTTCGTTTTTCTTCGGAATAGGTTGGACATATGCGTGTTTCCAAACACTAAGGAAAGTGCTAGTATTCAGAGCAATAGAGAATAAAATTGAAAGATGGGCTGGCAGCACGACGAAGGCACACTCCCTGCAAACACTCGGGGAGGAATGCCATCCGGACCACCCGCCTTCTAACTTTCAGAGATTTAGGAGCCTCATACACAAGATTCCAAATGTAAAGAGGCAGAAGAAGGAGGAAAGAGGAAGGAAAAGATCGTCCAGGGTTGATTTAGAGGAAAATAGGAGGCCGAAGAGATTGCCCTTTTCGTTAGAAGCAATTAGTAACAGAAACATCACGAGTGAATAAGAGGAAGAAGGCAGATTACGAGTTGTTTTTGGCAAGAGGCCACGAACGATTTAAACAGTAAGAAAGATCCAAGGAGTTCAACGCACTTTACGTTTAATGAAAGGTTTGCTATCGCTAGTGGAAAGAGTATACTGCAAACGATTTATAGCTCAATAAAAATTAGTGAGAGTGAATAGGAGAACGAAATTTTTCCACTACCCGATAACGCCTGTCTCTAGCCTTAATACTGCCAGAGAACACAGCACTGTCAAACCATGGAAGTATTCGGAGCGAAAGATGAAAAGATTTAGGTCCGAAGGGAAGGAATGAACCATGCTCATCCTATCACGATTACAGCTCCACCTTATCGGCAAAAGACCGAAGCATCCTCAGAGTCAAAGCAGTCACTCTAATTATAGTTAGCATAGAAGATCGCTAGGCCATTCCATTGGCCCGATCCAAGTGCCAGAAAAAACGAATAGGGCAGGATGGAGCTGTTGGAGAGTAAGTATTTAAAATTAAGAGATTATAAATAAGACTGTGGTCAGTTTACCATAGAGCGAAGTATTTTATAGAGAGAAGGACTATGGTGAACCATAGGTCAATGTGTTCAATAACTGGTTGAACATCTGAAATTGTATAACCACCACTCTCTTTAATTAGTTGCTCAAGATCGTTGAGAATCTGAATGATTTTGGCCTTCCCTCCACCTATCAGTATGGAGAGGACGCAACCATTCAGTATTTGATGATATGAAATCCCAAATAGAGATCTCAGATTATGTATGAGAACATTATAACAGTCTGTGAGAAGTAGCAAGATATTCAAAAAAGGAGTGAAAATCTGTTCTGTTAGGACAGTGGTGTAGCAGAACACAAGATTATTGTAGTAGAAGGAAAAAAGCATTTTAAGCCAACAGAAATCAAAGTTAGAGATCGAGCATTGATCGAGACGTGTAACAGAAGTATTAATGTTGCATAGTACAAAATCCACCCTTCAGGACGGAAAATTATAAAATGAACAGCTACAGTTTTTATTTATTAAACGAGTTAGAAGAGCAATAAATTCTTAGCCATCTGGTATACAGACAAAGCATAGGTTAGGATTAAGAGTTAGTGAGTGGTAATTCCGGATCGAGTTAATTGTAAAGCGCGAGATGTTGGGTAAAGTTTCAGTAGAAAGGCCCCGCCGTGCAAGATCTTGACATCGAAAGCTCAGATGTAGAGCGTACCCCAATAACGATTACATGTAGATACGAAGTAAAATAAAACAAAGGATCCTAGACACAGAAAACATGGACGAAAACCCAAAAGGCTAAATATCAGCCATAATGAAAAATTGTGGAGTCTGCGCTGGATCTGAAGTCTTATGAGTCACATAACAAATCATAATATTTTAAAATAACCTGGAATAATGACTCAGGTAATTTCCAAACGCCTAAAATATCACCGTATTCAAGCAGTGAAGATAGTTCCTATTTAAAATTATGGAAAAGACACTTAGAATAGGTTATAACATAGACCGAATGCTAGTTCACCTATCGCTGGCCGCGAGTCATTAGATCATGGCTAATTTGCGTATGATAGAACAAAGATAAACCAATATAACACTCAAACATAAAAGGAGAGGGGTAAAATGTAATATAACAGTTCAAACATAAGATAGATACAACAATTTATATATATAACATGTATCTAGATTTATAATATATATATATATATATATATATATATATATAATATATTTTATATTAATGCCGCACTGTCTATATATCGTCAGATTAGTTTTATACGAGTGATAATGCGTATATATAATTCAATAATATATATATGATACCTGTATAGATGCTATAACGAGTAGGGATAGTATTCAATGTAATTTATTACTAAATCAATATCTATCTCAGACTAATAGTATGATTATATAATCTTTGAGGTAGTTATCGTAGAGGAACATCAACGATTATATTAATAGTACGCATACGGACTAATGGCTTCTAACTGAGATACACTAAATAATCTATTTCTAAATATATCGATATTAGAATCTGAGTTTTAGATATAGCTAGGTAGAGTATACTAAATATAACATAGCTATTACGAACTCCAGACGATTATGATAATGAGCAAGAACTCAGGATGGTCTGTCAGGATGATTGCATAAACTCTATGAAGGATAATCAAGCCATACTAAGATAATACGATAATATTTTGATAAGTAATTTTATCTATCCGTCTTAAGATAAATTATAAAGTATATTGATAATATACAGGTCATGTGGAATATACTAATAGCGGATTGGAAGTATCCTTGGACGATATCGTGATAAATATTTATATGTTTATAAGTGACTACGTAAGCACTTAATAGCTGTCGACTTATAGGTAAATACACTACTAAAGCGCTCAATAGAGAGTAATGAAAGGCCTGTGAGTAGTGTAGCAGTGACATGCAGATGACGTTATACTAGGACTTATATATTGAAACCGCTAAACTTAACAGATTAAAGTCTACGACTAAAATATAATTCAATATGATAGTAGTCAATCTAACTATCTTACCTACTAATTACAAGTATTAGAGGTATATATCATATATGACTACGCGTCATATATCTATTTCTCAACTGTACGAAGGGTAGCGCTTATCTTAGTAGGAATAGAATAATCAACACGGTAATCATAAAGTATAGTTAGCACGCGTAATATTAATAAGTAAGGTAAAGCATTCTAGAATACTCAGTATGCACTGTATATTAGTATATCAACAAGTACGACGCTGACATACTACATGTACGCGCTGAGTCAACCACTTGTAGCGGTACGTAATCGAGCTGGTTAATCCCAGGTAGAGTGTAGCTATAGTATAGTATATAATGTCAAATTCTTCACTTTAGAAAGATATTAAGTCATTTACTGATATATATGGTTGTTACTGGAATGACTGCATTATATACTTGAAAGCCGTATACATTAGAATTACGCTTAATATATACTATATAATAACGTCTAGAGTATAAATGTTTGTTATTGAATGCGATTACTTAGACTAAAATGAAGGGAAAGATTGATAGCTATTATCACTTATGTATGCAGAATCATACTTAATCACTGAATAGCTAATGTCTAGTACAATACTATGTAACTGTAACTTACTAGTAGTCAAGTATACAGTCAATCAAATATATATATACTCATCTAGTTAGTAGTTATGTATGATTACGGATGTACTTATAGACCCCACCACGAAATGGGCTCATGACGCAAGGATGAGAAGCCGAGAGGCCCCGGAGTAGAAACACTGGCTGAAAAAAAATACAGGACAACCATGCGGGCATGAGCGGCGCCCTGGAGTTTCATAGTCAGGTAGTGATTTTATACAAATGTAAATGGCAACTACTACAAAGTATATTAAAACTTCGAGGTAGAAATATCGCTCAATCTACTGTCCATGAAATTGCAGTCTGAGGTCAAAGGACATAGTTAATTATACAAAAAAGAACGTAAATATCTG
>JABUQX010087741.1:15000-47500 GCA_015478945.1 Trachelipus rathkii
AAAAAGAATCCAAGGGCTCCTCTCTAAGTATATATAGTATTATATATATATATATATATATATATATATATATATATTATATATTAATATATATTATTATATATATAGTATATGATATATATATATATTATGAATATATATATATATATATTATTATTAAATTATAAATATATATTATATATATATATATATATATATAACTATATATAAAATAAATATTTTTATGATATATAATAATTTATAAAATAATTTATTATACAATAATTTTGAAAGAGATTTCGGAAAATTATTTGATTTTCTTGAAGATATTTACTTTAAATAAATACATGTTAATATTTTAACAATTATATTTTTTTTCTTTTCCGAATTCGTTTGATATATCAAATTTCGAATTTTTATGTTAAAAACTCGGAAAATTATAATTTGGCCTCAATTAATTTGAAATCATAGATAAATACAACAAAATTGAGTTATACTTTATGTCTGTTCTATAATATTTCATCAGATTTAATAAAAACAAAGGAGTAAAAATTGAAATTAAAAATATATTTTTTTATTTTGTTTGATTAACCCTCTTATTATTAAGTGTAAATTTACAGTTAACACCGGTAGAAAACCCGATAACTATCCAAAACCAAAATTCTATGGCTATGATGCCATTTTTCCACAACCAAATCCCAAAAAAACCACACTCTAATAACCCTCATAACACAACTACTACCATACATAACACCACCTTACAGAACTACAGTGGCATTAAAACGACATCAACCCACAAAAACACAGTTCCTTCACAATATGAATAACAAAAAACCACACAATCTAATAAACCTCTACATTATCACACAAACCATCGACCACAATGTTCCAGAAATATACAATCCAAACCTCTCCGAATCTCCCATCTCCTAAACCTCATAATGTGAATTATTTTCGTCTTAGGGGTACGCGATCAAAAAAGTTTGGAGACCGCTGCCATAGAGGAATCGGCATTATAGCTAACCTTGAAAACCTTAACATCTTAAACAACACAAACAGTCACACAAGAAACCCACCTCAAACCAACTAAGCATGCACATCACCAAACATAACACTATATGTTCACCAAATTTACATACAAAACTCAACTGGTCAACACAAACCGATCTAAACTCCGATCTCCTACACATCATCATAAAATACCAAAATGTCAACAAACCAAACTACTCACTCAGAAAAACAAACAAAAACTACAAAAAAGCAGACTGGACAACAATTCACCAACCATATAGAAAACAACATACATACCCTAAATATCACTAACATCAACACTCAACAAAGCATGCAAAATTTCACTTCTCTAATTCAAAAACCAGCTAACAAAGCCATCCCCAGAAGATAGGAAAAAAATACAACCCAACCCTAACACCTGAATTAGTACAACTAATCAAATAACGCAACTCGCTCAGAAAAATAACACCCATATCACTCCAAACAACAACACAGATTAACGCCCTAAACACCCAAATCATAAACTTAAACACACATTCTTCAAACAACTTCCAAACCTTCCTCACGAAGAACATCCAACACACGAATAACACCAGAATATGGAAAACAATAAATACACTAAAAACTCAACCAACCAACAAACACACACTTACGAATCCATCAAGAACCCAAACTCACAAAACCGCCAATCCAACAAATAACACGCAAACACTCTCGCAACTCACTTAGCAAAGCAGAGTCAAAAACCCACACATCCTCAAAACAAGAAAATCATCAAAGCCATGAAGAAAAAACAACCACGACCTAACAATAGATATAAACACAACTTACCTAGAAAACAAACACATTTAAAAACTCACCTGCAACTGGCCCAGGCAACATCTCAAACACTTAGGTAACACAGCTTTAACTCAATTAGCACAAATATATAACAGCCCAATCAGCCTAAACTTCATTCCCTATCTGGAAAAATGCTTTCATTATAGTCAAACTAAAACCAGGAAAAGACCCCATCCCTCTGTTATCAACACTATGCAAACTACTAGAAAAAAACCATACTATACAAAATAACCCCGCACATCATCAAATACAAATTCCAACAGGGCTTCAAACGAAACCACTCAACTACAACCGCACTCCAACATTATACAACCCACAATCAACGGCCTAAACCCAAAACCAACTTACGAAATAATCATAGCAATCGACATCCACAACACGATATATCAAAACTACAGATTTAATCACAAAAAAACAAAAATTCTAACATCCCATTAAACTAAGAAATGGGGATTTCCAATTTCCTATCAGAAAGCACAAATACAAACAAAAACAAATACAAAATCCAACAGTAAAACATCACAACGGAGTACCCCAAGGCCAATACTATCCTCCACACTATTCAACCTATTACGACCGATCTACCACAACACAAACAGATCACACAATCATCAGATCCTTGAATTAAGGATGAAAAGCTGTTCCTCCACAGGTGATAAAAAACCTCACACAAACAACCAACAACATACACCACAACACTTAGAAATCCGCCCTTACCAACAAATCAGAATATTAACCCCCCCCCCACAAATATACTTAAAACAACATTGCTATACCCTTAACAAAAACTGCCCAAAATCCTCCGGAGTAACACTTGACACGAATCTCACCTTCACAAAACCACACAAAACATAATTCATCTGCAAACAAGAAATAAACAATTAAAAACCATCGCTGGCACACCTTCACAAACAATAAACAACATCCACCACCATAACACAAACAATTCATTCGCCCACCTCTGAACTATCTCTCCAACTTAGCACCCACTAATGACAAAAATAACAAAGAAACTCCAAACGGCACAAAGCAAAGCTCTAAGAAACATAACAACACTACTTGCACGAAGAAACCAAAATTCTACCCATAGACACACACCTGAACATGACAATTCTTTTCCAAAACTCAACACCCCAACACCCATCCACATTGCACTCTCACTCAAACAACCTCCTTCTTAACCAGCTCATATTACAAATAAATGAACATTATTCCCACTTCCACCAAACCAAACACAACATATCACCAAACAAACCCACACCACAATAACAGAAAACCATTTAAGATGCAGACCACCAACAACAATTTAAGCAAACATCCCACCAGAAATAGCACGATTCAACTCGCTACAAGAACAGCTCAGTCATCCTGCAAAAGCTACGATCGTCCACCACCCTAAAATTACAAACTACAAACATTAGATTCAACCTTATCCAAACCACTACAATCATCTGTCAAAACTGTAACCAGGTTCAGGAGGACACATCCTACTTCGGCAAAATTTAAGATTGTGATCAGTAGAAAATTTTGCGAGTAAGATGACTCAAGTCGGCGTGAGTCCTATAGGCTCGACTCGCGCTGGAGTACACGGAGTAGATCTCCTCTCCTCTCTCTCTCCTCTCTATATAATAATATATATATATGATATAATAATAATAAAATATATATATATAAATTATATATAATAATATAATAACTTTTAATTTAAATAACAACACACTAGAGTAAATCGCATAGATATCAGTTGTCGCCTCCCCATCGCTCGAGCCCCCTAAAAATTGAAGTTCAAGGAAACATATATTTACATGGAGTCCACGAATGGGCACAGAGGGGGACAAGTACCTCCCGTCATCTGCCTAGCGCCGAGAGACCCCGACTACTTGCATCTTTGCTACTTTAGGTCTTAGTTTTAAATCATAAACCACTTATATAATAAAAAAATATACTATAATATATATAATATATATACTAATATATTAATATTTATATATAATATAATATATAAATAATATAATATATATATATATATATCAGTGCTATAAAGATAGGCTGGGTAGGCATTTGCCTATCTTCTTTTAAGAACAAATTAATATTAAGAAAACCAAAAAAAAATATAAAAAATTTAATATAATAGAAACCAAAGAAATTAATCTACAAAATCTTAAAAAAATACAAAAACCAAAAAAGCTATTTATGCTTCCTCCCTATCCACGTTTAACTGCATACGCACAAGGGGCGGACTAGATAAAATATATCAATACAATTAGTATATATAGTGAGGCAAGCCTCCTCTCTCCAGCATACTCTCATGGCGTCATAATGCCTTTGCGTGTCCCATATCGCCCGGTATTTTTAAATTTTCCTTTGGAATATTTTTTACTGCAATTATATATTATTATTATTAACATAATATAATTTATATTATATAAAATATATATTTATAATATATAAAATAATTATATAATATAAATAAATATATATATAATATATAATATAATATATATATATCTGCCTACCCATTTAAAAACATCTAGCTACGCCACTATATATATATTATATAAATATATAGATATAATATAATAGATATATAAATACTATATATAAGAAAATATACTATATATATATAGCACTTATCCTATAAAAGAAGACATAAATGCGTGAAATCAAAATCGCAAACTCCTCGTGCATCCCTGCCAGTGGACTGTTAGCAAAAACCCAATAGAAGAATCCGATGTTCCACAATTGCTTTTTATCATCTTATCTTATATTAATTTATAATTTCTTTTGATCTTTTAGGGGCTCGAGCCGACGGAGGCGACAGAGGGGGACGACCCCCCCCCTCGTCCCCCGCGAGCGAGAGACCCTGACCTCCTTCTGCATTAATCTTGGGGTTATCCTTTCGTAAATAAAAAAAAAAAAAAACTATGGCAACCTATAAACGCACTATGCCTGAAAGAATCGAAAAAAAAACGATACATCGTTCGCATATATATCGGAACTACCTTCTTTTAAAGAAATTCATAGATATATAGACTATATAACTATAATATATATAATATATATATAATATATATTAATATATAATATTTATAGAAAAATTATATAGAGAGAGAAAGAAGAGAGAGAGTCAATCTACTCACCTACTCACGCGAGTCGACCCTAAGACCACCGAGCAGTCATCTACTCGCAAAATTCTACAGACACATCCTTAAATGCCCCACTTCTTTCTCTCCTGGGGGTTAACAAACTCTCAACACAGAAACAACATGGGAACATTCATCCCAAAATCTCGGAGGACAGGTGCTCAGTGGTACCTGAACCGTTTGCCTCTCCCATAAGGTGTCAGGTCGAGTAAAATATATAATATAATATTACTATATAAATATATAAATATATATATAATAATATATATATATATATATATATATATATAATATACTATTATAATATACGTATATATTATATATATATAGTATATATATATATATATATTACTGATGAACATTAATCGTCCGTCAAAATCGCATTTTTTTTTCAAATCGTTCGTCACTTTTCAGATAGAATATTAGGAATTTCAATAAAGAGTATATCTACTTGAAAATAATGAAGGAATAATAATAATAATAATATAATTAATAATAATAATAAAAAAATCATAATATTTATCGTTTAACAATAACTATAATTATATTATTATACACAATATTAATAAAATAATTATTAAACAAAAATTTTAAAGAAAATAAGTAAAGGCAATATTACTTCTTTCTATGTGATTTCAGGTGTTGCCACTTTTATAAATAACTTCGATAGGCTTTAAATTATGCTTTCTAAATAGTAAAAACTATAAAATGAAGAAATATAAATACAGGGGTCAGCCCCCGAAAGCAACATGCATGTAACTAAAAAACTATACCAGCTACAATACGGTAACATTTAATTAATCAGAGACATTTTATCCATGAATAAAAAAAATACGTTTTTGAAAAAAGGAAAAGGGGTTGTAAAAATGTGAAAAGAGAAATGAGTTCGGGTTTAGAAAGAACGACAGGACTTCTAGCGTCCGGAGGAGCGGCAAATGCAAAATGGGTTCGATTTTTGTTCAAACTAAAAGATACCCCCAAGATAAACCACAAAGATAGAGAAGCGGGTTCTCGCCTAAAGGGACGCGGCCCCCCTCCGCCGCATGCGCTCGAACCCCAAAAAAGTAACAAAAAGAAAAATGAACATTTTCTCCAGCAGAAAAAAAAAAAACATGGGAACTTCCTTCGCTTCGGACGACGGCAGAAAGGGAAGGGTAAGGAGGCGTTTACACGCCAGACGAAATAACGAAGAAGGAAGGTTAGTGATAAAGACCAGAAAATGAAGGGGTTTATTACAGGCACGATGAATGGGGAGGAAATTCAAAAAGGATGATGGGCCGGAGCTTATAGGGGGAGTGCAGCAGAGCGCGGGAGCGGGCCTAGAAACAAGAAAAAAGAAAAGTGTCAGGCAATATATCAATGAGTGTCCCGGTGAGTAAAGTGAAAAAGTAAAAGATGATACATAAGAAAAAGGCAGCAGAACGAACCGGCCAGAGCGACAGGGAAAGGCGCAAGGCCTACGGCTCCCCCAGGTCGTGGCAGGGTGTATGGAGAATGACAAAGCTGAAGGTAAAAAAAAACGCAGGGGAAGAAAACATTTGGAACTGAAGGGACAAAAGACGGAGGAGGCGAGAATCGGATTGAGACCATAAGAGCGTCACAGCCGGCAAGATGCGTGAGCAGGCAGACCTAAGGAAAAATAAGAAAAAAGTAAATAGAGAGGAATAGAGACAAAATATACCTGTGTAAAAGGAAGAGAATCCGAAACTTAACGCAAGTTTCTGTGGTTACAGGAGACGGATTAATTAAAGAGAAAGAGATAAAAGAGAGGATATATGGTGAATAAGGGGGAAAACGTACAACGCAAGCCAAAAAACACAAAGAGATACGAAAAGAATACAGGGTGGGAACCGCGTAACATTGGAGGGGCCAAAATGTGCAAAAAAAAAAAAAAAAAAGCGCAAAAAACACCAAACGATAGGCGAATAGATACAGAAAGGTAAAGGACAAAGGGAAAGGAAAAAAAAAGAAAAGAAAAAAAAAAGGGAAGAAGAGATAAAAGATGATAAAGACCAGGAGACCGGTATGTGACGGGTGAAAATAATAGATGGCGAGAAAGGGGCGCTGGGGGGGAACTATAGAAGTAACCCCAAAAGGGGACCGCACCGAGGCAGCAGCGGCTTCGCGGCCGACCCCCCGGTGGGCCGGGGGAACGACGGAGCACTAAGGCCCCCCCCCGACGGGGAGAAAAACCCCCCCCGGCCCGCGGCTCGAGGCCCCTACATGCCGTGGAAGACCGGACAAATAAGACAGAGAGGATTACATGCCCCTGGGCAAAAAAAAAAAAAAACCAAATATGGATGTAGTTATGGTGAGGGAGGACATGGTCCGAACGAAAGGTGAACAAGAGTTCAAAAATGGCATCCCGTGCCAGGAGCAGTGAGGGTGGAAGAGGAGGGTTGGAGGTATGGTGGAGTGGGGGGGGACAGTTCCGCACTTTAAAAGAACCAGAGCCAAACAGGGCCGGCCCGTACGAGGTAGGGAAAGAGGGAGGTGGGAACCAAAATGTGAGTGGAAACCAATGGATAATGAGACAATTTAAAAAGAAATAAAGAAAAAGAGAATAGAAAAAAGGAGAAAGAATGAGAAGAAAGTAAAATAAAAATAATCTAGAAGAGTAGGAATAGAAGATAAATAGAGTGAAAGACAACAGGATGTGCTGAGAGATGTAGGAGCAAAGGGAGAGAGAAGAGAGAAAAGAAACGAAGAAAAGATGAGAGAGAGGAATAGAAAAAAAGATGAAAGAGAGACAAAAAGAGAGAAAAAATGAGAGATATAAAAAGAAAAAGAGCAGCGAGTCAGCCACACAGCTATTCAACGACTAAGGGTCCAGGAATACGGCTGGAAAGTAAAAGTTAGGAAAACGAAAAACACAGGAAACGGGGAAAAAAAAGAGGGAGATAAACGGGTAGGTAATTGTATCAATCACTGCCCAGGAGCAGCAGGAGGTGATAGTGCAGTGGGCTTACAAGTAAACTCTGAATTTGGTAAGATGACCAATAAGTAAGATGCAGTGTGATGGCTCAGGAAGGAAAGTTGCCCCCCGGCCTACGGCCCCAAGTAAAATAATAAATAAAGATAAAAAATCAGAAGGAAATAAAGAGTCTATATATAAGAAGAATAAGATGATAGATGATGTAAAGATAAATAAGTGGGGGCGGGGCGGGGACTTCCCTTTCCCTAAAAATAAAAATTTAAAAGGGAAAAATACCAAACACCCCCAAATCAAAATTTTAATTTAAAACAAAATGGGAAAGATTTGCATAAAAATTAAAAAAAAAAAAAATATTCCTTTGATTTTTGATTTGTATACATAATTTGTTTGTTGTCTATGTATGTTCTATCCTTCTGGACAGTTTTCAGTCATTTTGGCAGCCCAATACGACCTTGAGTTTGGATCAGGCTCAAATAATGACCATTATTTTGAACGGTTTAAAAAACAATGATTTTTTTTGAAAATATATAATTTTACATTCAAGGTACAATGAGAAATAATCACTAACTATATATATTATATATATATTATATTTATATCATATTTATATTATATTTACATTACTAAGTAATAGAATTGATTGACTTTTATTTGATGATATTTTAAAACTTTTTATACATTATATAGTAGTACTATATATATATACCAGGATAGCAATTTAGCTTACAAAAACCTTATCGACCCTTGCGCGCATACGGACATTGACAAGGTTGCCGTAAAGGGTGGAAAATGACAAGCCTTAAGCTTAGGAAAAAGCCTTAAGCTTTGCTAGTTGACACCGGAACAGGTGGTTTGTAAGCTTACTCTGTACGATTTCCCTTCCTATGTTTGGAGTATTGTTTATATTTGCTTAAAAACGCTCTTTAACAAGAAAGTCTCTGTTTCAAACGAGGTCTAGTAGAGAGAGAAAGAAAAAAGAGGGAAAGGGCGCTATTTCAAGGTTGCAAAAATTTAAAAAGTAGTCCTTAATTTTAGTAATATCCTTATATTATAAATGTAAATTATATATATATATAATTAAAAATAATAATATATTTATAATATATATATATTATATATATAAATATATTATATATTATATATATTATATATTATTATATTATAATATATTATATATATATATAATAATATATATAAGTATATATAAATATATTCTATAGATATAAATAAATTATCATATATAGTATATATATAAGAGAAGTGAGGCATAAAAAAAAATAAGAAGAATAATATAAAATAGATATAGAGTAATAAGTAAGAATAGAGTAATTAATAAAGGGGTAACCAACCTACTAAGGACATCCTCACGAGTTAACCTGCAAATAATACTAGATAAATAAATAGTGATATATAGCCAAAAATCTCAAATGCCAATCGTTAGCTATTATAGCATAGAAGGTCAATAGTAAACATAGAGCAAGAATATATATAATAACTATGGGCCTAGCACAATGGCATTAAGTCACGTAATAATGTAGTAACTGTGTCACTTAAGTGATAGATAAAAGGCGGTGGACAGCAAGATTCTACTATAAGGTAAGTATAGGGCATTTTAAGATATGAATTTCAGTTCAGTAAATGACTTTGTTTGAACCTAATATGTTCATTAAAACGCTCATGAATGTTTTGTCCCTTTTTCAATTCAATCCAGTTCGATCTTCTTGGAGTTCACTTGTGTACAATATCAGGAATTCCAAGCGCCGGCACCTCTCATAGGACAGGTGGTAGTAGGCGGCTCAGATATAAGCAAATAATAGTTAGTATATAGTCCAGCAGAAGAGGTGACATATCCCTCAGTATATATATTAGACGGTCTAGTGTGGATTGGGGAGTGCGAGCGGTAAACCACCACAGCCGCAGATAAAAAACGTGAAATAAACAAATATAGTATATGAAACGGAGTAGAAAGAATCAGTGAAACATGTAAAATACTATTATATTAAGGTAACTCGGTAAGAACAATCATAGTGTATACTAGGGACAGGTATAGTAGAAAGAAGCTGGACAGCTACGATAATTAGTCAAGACATAGCTCTACTGCCATCTTAAACTTTAGTAACAAGATAACGTGAGCTATAAATCCAGCCTATAAAGAGACGTTACATATATAGTATGACCAAAAAGAGTAGCACAGCAACCAAATTTGGCAGAGAGCATAAACTGAACGAATAGAGTACTATAACGAACAGAAGTGTTGCGAAGAAAGCGGGAGGGTAAGAGGAGCTGTATGAGAAGTGAATAAAAGACAAAAGCGAGCTGATAAAACCCTCAGGCCGGTCGGCAGACACGACGGCAGGGTAAAGTGAGCTAGACGTTCATGTTAATACGTTGAATTGCAATGATAGGATCAAATAATTAATAACGTTAGACGAGATGATGGGGATTGAGTTTAAGGGTTATTCCGGGGAAAACGAACAACAACATTAGTGGCCATCAATAGCAGAACAGGAGGAAAGTGATCCAACACAACTAATCAGCAGCAGCTATTAAGATGAATCAACTATGTAGCGCTCTACCGAGGGGACGAAGATAGTGTGGGTTCAGGCAGATGGACAATGAACCAATGATAATAGAGAGCGGAAGAAAATGAGACAGCTACAAGAAAAAGTCGTAATAAAAAGTTGGCCTGACCTGGTATAAACAATCACTCCATAGAGCAGAGGAGGAAGTTATGATGCTGATGATGTCTTGATTATAGAATTGCAGAAAGACAAAATTTCCTTTGTATGTAGGAGAGGAAACAAGGAAGGTTGGTCTATAGCAAATATAAATGCGTGATGTCAGATTCCAGACTATTGGCGGGGTGTGCATTACGGGGAACCTAAAGAGACCTGATTTCTAGCGCCATTTTGCAACACTTCTTGTCTCTCGAAATGAGTCATACACACTAGAATTAGAAGTGCATATTGTCATATGTATTTAATTCTCAAGTTAGGCTTTGCAGACATGAAAGGGGTTTGCGTAGTTCATAGACTTAATGCTGGTGTAAGCTGACTCACACGACTTTATGCATTCAACAGGACTGTTTAAATTGTGTGGAGCAATTCATGGCAGAGCAGCAGGAATAGACCTCTGCAGTGGCCATTTGCAGGAGATTCCTCTCCATCTGTGTAAAAAGATCAGAGGCCCCAGGAAAAGCCACGCAGAGAGGACCTATTGTGTGGCAAACTTAACTACAGAGGGAGACCCTCACTGGCAGTCGCCCAAAAACATCAGCAAAAGAGACCTTACTTGCCGGATTGGGACATAGACGACATTGAGGAGAGAGCATGGAGACCGCAACAGAAGTTGTAGAGAGAAGAACGGGTGTGTGTACGGAGAATCGAAGCAGAAAAAACCGAAGTAGGGTCATGGCAAAGGAGGTGACGTTCTGCCTAGGAGAATGTTGGGAGCGCTTACAGACAACAGCACAACCTACTGAGAAGTCACAGTGTCGAAGTGGGGGGGTGGGCCGATCACCAAGCATCGAAGAAAAGCAACCCAGAGCACGGAGGCCAACAGCAGGGCGGGGCAGAGCAAAAGCAAAAGACAAGCTCACAGACAATGCCGGCAGCAAAGAAACGGGACTGGGACCCACCAAAAAAAGTCGACGTGGCTAGTTGTGAGGCAAGCTTCGGATGTTCAGGGTAAGACAGTCAACACTGACTGCCATTCTTTGTTGAACTGCTCTACAAGGCTGGTGCATTTTCCTTCCTCGAGTGGATCATCACTAGATTCGAACAAATGGGGCCCAGCAATTAGTTTTATAAGCAAGCGGTTATTCGCAGCTCACCGCAATAATTTTACAATGCTGTGTGGCAAACAAAACGCCGTCTCTGTAAGTCGAGTGTCTAGGACTTGCCAAGCTTACGACGCACCGTGCAATATACACATGCGTGCATATCGTGATGATGCTGTTAACTCCGAATTGTTTGACTATGTACGAACAATGACCGTTGACGAACTTGCACAGTTTAGGGGATATATATATTTTTCTATTTATCTAACGGCTAAACGGACGTTGTCGTAAGTCATATTATGCGGGAACTTCGATTATGGATTGATACATGAGGCAAGAAAGTGGTAGATCATTCCAATCATGTGGAAAATTCAATATGCAATTTGAATAAGCCATGGACATATTGAAATTCAAATTACAAGACGTGTTCTATTTTGCTACCCATCAGTGAATGTGACAGTATATAAATTGCAATATGATAACTCTCATGTCGAGTTGTAAAATTTGTATTTGTATTTGATTTTTAAATTATATACAATTTGATTGTGTGAATAAATTTTTACATTGTTAAATGAACTATTAGAATTTATTAGTTCTTCTGTGTATTGCTTAAAAAATATGACATAGTATGATACCATTCATAAGTAGGGAGATAAGGACTCAACTAAAGCTTATATCTTTATTACTCGAGCGTTTTAGTTTGTTTTTTATATTATAGATGAGATTATTATTATTAAGTTATAGGACTATATGATTTATTATTTAATTATATATTAATGAGTATGATATAGTGATAATGTATAATATACTCTAAATAAATGGGAGTTTCAATCGATAAGGTTGTAATTCACAAATTCTATAGATAGGGGTCTAGGGGCGCCATACTCCTAACTCCGGTCTCGTCGACGCTGCAGCTCCATCTGCCACTACCTCCGGCGTACGAGCCGACTCTCTCGGGTCTAAGTGAGTAGCGTGGGCAGACATTACGAGTGAGTAGGGGTAAGCTGAGCTCGTTAAGATTTAAGTTGATGATTATATTAAAAGATGAGGATTATATAGTCTAATTATTAGAAGGTATTTATTAGGGATGTAGTCCTCAAGGTCGTAGCTGCGCATCCGTGCGTGAGTGCGAGAACGAGAGTGAACCAGTGGTATATATATGATTATGAGAGAGGAGCGTGTATGAGTAGTGTGTAAAAATATTTGAATTTTTTTGAGTGGTGGTGGTGTGAGTGTGATGGTGAGGAGTAAAACCGCAGGGAGAAAGAATCGACATAGTAACGTTATCCGAGGGGCCCTCCAACCCCCTCCTCATTTATTTAAAACAAAAAAAGCTCTAAAGGAAGGCGTGTGCTAACGACGGGAGGAGATGCAGGAGGGGAATTGGATCTAAAACGGATTGAGGGGAAGCGGTTTAAACGATGCGAGGCTCCCCGCCACACCCGGCCGCGCAGCCACACGCTCTTACAGAGCCGAAGGTGAAGATAATCTAAGAGAACAACAAGCGCAGAAAGGACCTCTTAGTGGAGAGGCAGGGAGGCGGAGAATCGAAATGAGGAGAATCCGGAGGGGTGGCAGGCCCCCCATGAGGGGGGCCGACGGAAAAAAACCTGCAGAGGGCAAGAACCAGAGTAGGCGCAAAAAGACAAGAGCAGACATTCCGAGACACATGCACAAAAGGACAACAGAATTATGGATGATAAAGGCATGCACACTCTGTGAAGGGAGCTGAAGGCGGGAGAATCTATCGGCATCCAGAGTGATCTTGTTTTCTACCGGCGACGAGCCGTAAGAAACGAATTATTCATGATAGCATGATAGACATCAGATGGCCTGTTGAGTTGATGTTGTTTTTATTTACAGGGCCGCGGAACGCAGATTCTCTAATAATCGTAGGAGTGGTCTTATGAAGCTCTCATGCAAGAAAAAATAAAAAAACACGTATAAAAAAGATATAATAAGAAAATATATTAATAAATAAGTAAATTAAGTCATTTGATGGCTCGTGTGTTTTGATATGATATGCTTGACAAAACGTGTGACAGGATGACGATCCCTTAATAACTGTATAGACAAACTAGAGTTAATCAAAATCCTAAATCTTCTCGCCTCTGGCTCATAATGCTCATAGCATGGGATCTGAGATGCAAGCACAGTATCGTAGAGCTTTACATGAGAATTTATAATCAGAATAATTAAAACAGGCTAAGAATACTTCTTATATTACAAAGATAAGTTAATATACAAGAGATTCTGGATATGATTTAATACCAAAGGGCACGAACTAGAATTGAAAGCAATTTACGTAAGAAGAGTATTGTCACCAGTATTTACCAAAGAAAACCCTCTCCATATACAATAACCAAACCTTCGACTAACAGAAAATTCCCTGACGTCGTGAAATACAAGTATCTCACACGAACAACCCGGGAAGATCATCGAAAGGGAGAGCATGTAAGAACTTAACCTATGTATGACGGACGTTTTTTATAATGTTAATTATCGTTTTTATATGCTGTATAACCGATCTCTTTACACTTCTCTTCTTTCATTGTACCAAAAATTTCCTTAGCGATCGACTAAAATTGATAGTAGAGACGTATCTTAACTAACTCAAGTGAGCGCTTAAACATAATATGCCGGATCGCCACAAAGCAATAATTCCTTACAGATTTCCCGAACCAAACAAAAAATGAGCTTTACGCAAGACATACACTAACACAGTTTAACAGATAAAAAGCACCAATCATTAACAAATGTTCTCACTATCTGAATCAATAACAGATGTGAATTTAGAACTAAGTGACCACTACTTCTAATAAAAACAACAAAATTCCTGTGTAAGCTGTTATGGCTGAAAGCAAAACAATTCATAGAAATCCTATTTAATGAACCGAAGCTGCGACAATGACAAACAACAAAACATGACCACAAAATGTTTAGTACATAAACCGGGGCAGACCTTGAGCAACAAAGAGACGCGAACAGTAAGAAAGTCCACATTCCATATTAAACTACAGCGTATACGTCGAAAGAATCCACACACACTGAAATAGACAAACACGAACACAACTGGCACACAAGAACGAAACAGGAACAAAGGCCAACTAAACCATCCAGTGAAACAACTAACAGTGTTGAGCTCTTAAATACTGTGAAACCTGATGCGACGGATTCAAGGCTATACGCTTAAGAGAACTCTTAATCGGAACCTCACTGTAACACAAGAACATGGAACGAAATAATTATCCACATACTAGGTTAAAAATGATCACATACTAGAGACTTGCCAAACACGACGAATCAGCAATCGAAGGGCTACATCTAAATTAGAAAACACACTAGATGTTAGAGACAAAAACGAAAAAATGGACTTAGAACAAACCTATTCACATCTCAGCAAACACGATATATAACAATCGTGCACATCATGATGAATTACACTGCTCAGGAAAGCCCATATCTTCCAAGGCATATCCCAATCTGCATTAAAATTCAAAGTCATTACGCTATATGCAACTTCTTCAATATAACATAAAGTTATCACGTGATCATACCACGATAATCTCAACTAAAAGATAGTCAAAAAATAAATTAAACTGTGTTGTAGGCAATTGATATAAACTGAAGAAACCAAAGAGAGCAATCGTTTGACGAGCAGTAGTGTCTATTATGTAAATAGATATACCTGCAACAATTATCTAGACAGTTCTACATTCACAGAAAACGAACACCTAGTAATTTAATTTCCGAACAAACGACGACACACCAAAGACAAACCGAACACAACTTACACACATAAGAAACGTACATTAACAAAAGGCACCACATTGGAACACCAGCCAACTTGAAAGCAACGAACATGGTAACAATAACTAACTCACATACTCGACTTGTTCATGCATGTTCTTAGTACATTTGTGCGAAATCAATAACTCAAGAATCGTACACGGACACAGTACAGGGAACGTAAAACCAGCACAACAGTGTGGATGAATTATACGACAACAATATAGTACATCTAACGAATATATAGGTATCCACAGCAATAAAAGGTACATTATGAGGGGCGTTATACAGAACATATAAGAAAGGATACAAAAACAAACCGGAACCACATACGGACATCACAAAACTATGAGTCATGACATAAGTCTTCACTTGAAGGCTATAAGTATACAACCATTGTAAGATATAAATATATATATGACAACTCACAATTGAGGCACATATGTAAGAAACTAACATGTTTTCATTAAGAATTAGGAAAATAATGTATACAACAATCATTACGCTTATATACTCTTCCGCAGGTAGTTTGCAAACGGCACACCAAAGGTGCCACACTTAACACCAGTAAAGTAAACAAATCATGTAAAACTAGATCAAAAAATCAAACCGATTGAACTTGAGCTCAAGCATAACTCGCGAACAATTAGATAACGTTTATAATTCATTTTAACCTTGATATAGATGCCTATTACCAAGCACTATCTTTAAACTAAATTTAATACTATAAATAAACCATTAGAAGACCAAGTGAGGAAAAGACAATATATAGGAATGATTGAGGCTATAGATATATACGTTTAGACTCCCTCCGGGCTAAGAATAAAGAGCAACTGAACAAGTGGAAAAAGGTAGGACCGGAACTACAGGCAAGATTCTAAAACTATTTTAAAGGACCCCAGCAGATATATGACAAGCCAGTGTTAAGCTCAGCACCAGGTCATTTGAACATAAAGAGATAAATGAATCACTACGGGGGGGTAATATGTAACAGTAAATCAGCCGTCGTGAAATAATAATCTCAAACTAACTCAATAGCGTGAAAGTGCAGATATATCAGTATCGGTGAGCAATCAACGGGGAAAAACGATCGACGTGAAAAGAAATATAAATATGGTAGTAATAAACATCCCTGAATAAAAGGGAATATGAAGCGTATCTTGCAACCAATCAAAGAAATATTAAACAAGGATCACGACTGAACAAGAAGCTAAGCTCAGGTCAATAATAAGTAGAAGGCTCGGGCTACCTTATACAACAACACAACAACTCAATAACAGATAGACAAAGAGAGGTGCGGAAACGAACCAACGAAAAATGACAATACGGTAACAGGGTGATGAGCACATGATAATTAAAGCTTATCATAGCATTGACTCAAGATACGTAAGAAAAGATAAGTGTAGACATAAAATCGACTGAATTCAAATCAATCAAAATTAGGACACGTAAAAAACGTAGGAATCATTGTATAACTCACAAAGTCCACACTTTAAACAACCGGGAAAGTATTGCATATGATAGTCTTCTCCTACACGATTTAAGACTTTGACTAATGAACTCTCCTCAGATCTCTGGAAAAAATTTTAATGAACAACTAAATTTTGAACACAGAATTAGGCTATAACCGGTTAAAGCATGACAGACAGGCGAAAGAGGCTCATGATTAACAACAACAGGTAGTGTGTACCATCAATGAGGACGTTATGCGCTATATATACGAGCAACCACTATGTGGAAGGGGGGGAATTAAATTAGACTACACAGCTAAAAGAAAGATTATGCGGTGACAATAGGGTATATTATAGAACATAGGAAAAAATAGGTACTGTGATGTGAAGGAAGTCTCGTATGGCAATTATGCTCCCTAAAATAGTAATAACTATCAGGAAATGATCTCATCAGGGAGTCAAGCATAGTTGAGTTAAACTAGCTGGGAAGTGCTGCGATACACAAAAGAAGTGGGTTCAAGCGGGGCACTGGATAAATTAACTCCTATATAAATACCATATATGAGTATAGAAAACGACATAATAAGAGAGCTAAAGATACTAGTGTAGTAAGAATTAGGGTGTGTAGTGATGGGGCAAACCGCAACGTGGTTATAAACTCCTAATAAAGGTAAAATTAGCAGAAATATAGAGTGATCAAAGGGTGTAATTAGTCACTATAAGAAGCTAAACAGCAAAAGGTGTTAGTTGACAATGGTAATTTAACATAAAGGATAAACAATAAAGATAAAGTAGAAGTAATTAAAGGCTGTGAGTTAGTAAAGTGAGTTATAATATAGACCCGCAAATGATGGCAGCGCAGGTTTATAAAAAAAGTTATAGGGTGTGAAGAAATAAAGCCAAGAATGAACGGGAGCAGGTGTGACAATACCGAGTGGAGACAACATTAAGTTTATAGAATAAAAATAAAAAAGGATGCGCCAAGAGTACAAGGGAATAAAAAAGGCGAATTCAAGTATAGGAGTAAGTGAGAAAATAAGTTAATATGAGCTTAGTCAAATGAGTGTGAAAGGACTGTGGGGTGACGGTGTAGCAAGAAAAGTAGAATATAGATCAGGAAAGAACTGATAATGAGTAAGATAGCGTAATAAGGAATACTCGTAAACGTTGTACTAAGAGCATATATTGTATGAGAAGTGAGAAAAGTATAAGTGCAAATATGTTATAATTAAATTTTAGTGATGATAAATATGTTTGCAAACTTATTGCCACTACTGGTCAGTTATATAATAAACTTAAAAAATAGGTAAAAAGGGCCCGACACT
Source organism: Trachelipus rathkii (assembly GCA_015478945.1). NCBI lineage: Eukaryota > Metazoa > Arthropoda > Malacostraca > Isopoda > Trachelipodidae > Trachelipus > Trachelipus rathkii. Next base: position 33,252 of record JABUQX010087741.1, read on the forward strand.
AGACAGATAAAATAAACAATGTGGTCAGGACAGAAAAGATACGAAAGAAATCAGTAGAATTAAGCTTCAATTATAGAAAATCCTCATGATAAGGGCTTGTGAGCAGATAAAGAAAAAATGGTGCATGAACCAATGCAGTATATAAAAAATAAGATATCTCAGACAATCTCAAAAAAAAAAACCATATGAAAACTGGTATAGACACGACAGGGAATGGCAAGCGGTATATGGTAAGTGAATAAGTATACTATATGTATATATAGTATACTATCTATTATTATATACTATATTTATTAATATATGGTGTTGGTATAGTATACGAAGTAGTACAGTTAGGGAGAGTAATTGGATGTAGATCTCCAACTCAGATGTGTGTCCAGTACGCATGGGAAACGTGCGGAATAAGGGGTGTGAGTACAAAAGGTGTCAATCGGTAAGCAGCGCAAATACGTTGTGTGGATACATTACATCATATAATATGATAGCGAAATATGAAGATGATAGCTTCATAGAGACACATAACGTGTGAAAATGTACATGCATAATTCATCAAAATGATGAAAAAGGGACCACCGCCAACATTTTTATCAAAATAGATTAGAAATAAAAAAAAATGTGGGTGTTCAGACGAAAAAGAGTAGTGAAAAATGGATATGTCAGCTCATAGATTACTCAGAAACGGCAGACATAGACACGAGCTAAAGGTATACTAGTGGGTAGGGACAGAAATGGAAACTCAAGGGGTGGCCCGCAGATGGAGAGAACTGGGAGGGATAAAATGAGTAGAAATATAGCCCAAAGCACGATACGGCAATATCCCGGCAATCCAGACAAATAAATTGTGAATTTATAAACATAAAAAAGATCTGCCCCAATCATATATACTACGTCGAAAGTGCGGCGGTTGATGAGCATGCAGAGAGAAGAAAAAGGGAGTCAGATGGGCGGAAATGTAGTATTCAACATTAGTTGAGAGACACCCTCCATACCCCCTGAGATGAGTATAAAAAAGATGAGTAGGGCGGTATGGGAAGAATTAACTACAGACCATGCGATAATAAAAGGCATTTAATTCACACGAAGAAAGGTGAGTGTGAAAACCGTAAAAGTAGAAAGATGTGATGGTAGAGATTACTACCCGTCAAAGGGAGGAACCCCCAAACGGTCACAACTCCCCTATGAGAATGAGTAACAAATCAATTAATACCGAAACAAGAAAGAGGACAACGTACAAACCGAACACACCACGTGCAATAAAACACATACGATAACATAACAAAGGCTGCATATAACAGCAGTAATAAGATAACCGAATCAACTGGACAAAATCGAACCGAGGCATACACTTGACAAGCTAATAGCCGCAACTAGAATATCTAAGGGAAGGGACATTAAACAGCTAATGTAACATAAAGATGAGCTAGAAAACCAGTCAAGCATGATAGACTGCATCAAATAGAGAAGTATATAGCGAACGTCATAAAGGTGGGACTCAGCAACTTGCGAATAGAACAAAAAAGCAGCAATAACCGTCGGTGAAAAAGCAGACCCCAGCCTAATAATGGAAACAACAAGGTGTGAAAAGAACATAAAAAAAAAGTAGAAAAATAGTTGAGCCAGTACATACGAGGAAAAATAGCAGCGTGTGAGAATCACAACCTACAACAGCAAACCGAAAGTGACTAAGTTGAAAGCGAGAAACAGAAAGCCATAAAGCAAACCACCTGGGTGACCGCAGGCCCCCGACCCATTCCACCTGCCGTGGTGTGTGAGCTTAGGAAACTAGGGTAGTGTCAAGCAGAGGGCGGAGTATCAGGAAAACTGCGGAGAATCATAAAAAAATGCAGACCGTAGCCGGACGCAGAGACAGAGCGGTGATGCTCAGACTTATATGGTGCTGGCAGCAGTCAACAATGCACAACAGAATTCTTATAACCCGTAACGTAAAAAAAATAAACCTATTCCATGCACAATCGCAGTAACAGTGTTACCGCTCTCTGCGTGAATTCAAAGAATCACTTACAGAAATGAAACCTTTCTACTTGATGCCAAAGGTTAAAGAGCAACAGGCATTGACAAGACTCGAAGCCCCACGGCGCGCAGAGCAGCAACATGGTAAAGCAGTATCGAAAAAAGCCTTGAGGCCCAAAGTACCTAAGCGAGCAGTAAAGACCACAGCGAACCGAGGAAGGACACGATCTGTCTACCAAATAGCATCTTCTCGGTGTCAAGGTAACATGCAGTACCGAGGAAACATAAGAGAATGACAACGACTCAAAAATATATAAAAAACATGTTATGAGCAAATATATCCTAATCAATTGACTTTGCTAAACAAATAAACTGAATCCATATAAATGCACGAATAGACTAGATACACAATTACAAAGTACGAGCTAGTATTAAACACATTAAATTATGCATGTACTCAAAAAATATTCATTCAAGATGGACTGATAGCGAATAAAAGTCAGGTAGTCAGCATCAATAGAGACATAGATAAAGGACAAATAACGACCTAATTAAAACTGGTTAAGAAAATAAAATCAATTCATAATACCAAATGTAAGCGAAAGACTAATAAACATAATGTGAATCCTGCTCAAGTAGAAAACCCTCAGGAAGTCCGATCGGAAAGGGAGGATAATCCTTTAGCAGAGGGGAGCACCCACGAATGTATATAGCAGCATATCGAATAATGCGACCAGAAAGACACACACACTGATTCAATAAGATGCGAATTCCTCGTAGATATATGCGCGATGAAAAGTAGTGAGACGTATAATCATCCATGAGATGAGAAAGGAATAACGAGCGTAAGGAGGTACGTAATGGTGTATAAGATAATACGATGACAAGGATGAAAAGAACACTTGAGAGGGATTGGAAGAAATCAAGGATGTGATAGTGAAAGAGTTTAACTTAGTAGATAAGAGAACTATATAGGAGATAACGAGTCGAAGAGCTAATCAGGTAAGGCTGAGGAGTGAGCAAGTGAAGATGATTCATCCAACGAAAAGGCAAGCTGTCAAGAATGACACTTAATGAAATTTATGCTAAGGATTCAAAATTGAAATTGATAACGTGTAGCTCAAAATACAATAAGTACAAAGTGATAGAAAAGAGGATTATGATTAATTCAAGAGGATATAATAATAATTAATTTACTATGAAATGAAGTAAATGTGTAGACTAACGATTATAAGGATAATGGAATAATAATACTGATAATACAGACCTAACCAGGGATTACTCGATGTAGAGAGTCAGATACTAAATAGTAAAATACAATGTATAGGAATACTAAGTCACAATGACAATGGATGAAGAGACGGAAGGGCAAGGATATTAATCAGAATGAAAGCAACTGCGAAAGTAGATGATTATGTATAAGTAGATTGGACAGTGGGACATAGACAGTGAACTTGAATTAACACTGGAGAATAAGTATTGAATCGTTAAGAGATGATGCGGAACAGAGATTAAGACACTTGTAGCTATAATGAACAGATGAGACTCTCAAATAAAGAAAACATAAATGAGTAATAAATAAAGTGTAGCCAAAAGAAGGCAAAAAGTAATTACGTTAAGATCTAATTAAATAGTGCCAATAATAAAAAGTACAAGTGGTATACCTGGAAGATTAATGGTAATACCGAGAGAGATGCAGCTATCATTGAATGAATGAGGAATGACGAATAAGAGAATAAGTAATATATCTAGTAGAAACTATGACTCAGGTAATAATACATTAAAAGAAAATGAAATATATTCAAAATAAGATAACATATGAATATAAAAGATCAAATAATAATGAAATAAATGGTCTACGGAAGTTAAGATAAGTTAATAAGAATAATAAAAATACATTGGATGAAGGTCACTCATATATGAATCACTAAGGTTAAATGAATAATTAAAGTACAATATGAGGATTGGAAATGGTTATAAGAATAATAAGAGACATAAAATGAATTAGATTGATAGTAAAAAATTTTAATTCTAATTTGAAATATAATAATAATAATGAAAAGTCTGAAATGGTTAATGAAGAACCTTCTCTTTTTCTTAAACAATGCAGTGTAATAAATTACAAATATATTGTTTGAAATAAATACCAAATTATTATATAGAAAATATATTAGGCTAAAGAAAAAATTAATAATATAGTTTGATGAATAATGTTTCCCTTGATAACTGTCATGACGGTACTAACTTTCAACTTTACAAAAAGTATAATGTTATTCTCCAACATGAGTATGGTTTTTCATTTCAATTTTCTATTACTAGACATGCATCTAAGAACAAATCCAGAGTTATGTTCTAAGGTAAGCTATATAAATGATAAGGAGACATAATCTTAAAAACGTATACTATTGACTCTTCTTTCGAGGCGCTCGAATTGGTTTTCAAGCGTACCAGGTTAAAACATTCGTACGGACATATTGGACTCTCTAATGGAACCGAGTATTCGAAATTAAAACTTAATTTGGAGAAAAAATGAATATAATGATTAAATAACGGGTAGAAGATTTATTAAGGTACAAAAGAATCTAATTATAAGAAGTGTACTTAAATTTGTTGAAAATTTTATAATATTTTTTACGAAAATTGTAGCCAAAATTATCTTTCGTAATATTTAATTTTAACGATATGTACTAATTCGCGTTGAAAACTTTCGTATATGTTTATCTGTTAAGATCGTATGTTTGTATTTAGGAAAAATTAGCTGTGTTTTTTAGCTTAAGTGACTTTGAGATCTATTAAGCTGCTTTCAGCTCATTTTCGCAGATTGTATTATGGATGACTCTCCTTGCAACTGAGAGGATGAGAGAAAATTACATGTTGTACAGTCCAGTCTGTACTTTCTCGATGTATGTGTACAATGATAGAGAGTCGCAATTGTACATGTGACTGGTATACACTATGCTCAAATTAGGTTCAACTAGATACGTTATTTTCAGTCGTTACCCGTCCCATTCACGGGGTGGAATAAATGTATTTCATCAGATTTTCCTAGTCGTTCTTTAAAATCCGACGAGGTAGCTGGTATGCCCAATCTGTGCAATCTCATTTAGTCGATATCAAACGTTCAATATTACGTCGACGCTACAGTTCAGAACTCGGGACACATGCGCACCATTCGGTACACGAACATTGGCTGATTAACTGAAAGGGTATCATCCGGTATCCTTAAGTAGAGAAGCAGGTAAGAAAACACTATACCGTATCCTCACAAAGTCATTCAAAAATTTTGCCCAGCTCCTCATAGCAGCATTAAGCTCAAAACTGCGGAATAAGCTGCTGGCGAACAGGGCTTACCCTACACTGAAGAAATTTAAAAAACCAGGAGCTCCATCTTAACATAAAGCTTTTTCAACGTATTGTCACCTTTAAATTTAGAAGTATTATCCTGAAATGGTAAAGAAATCTAAAATCTAATTTAGATGATTTTAATTATGTTGCTAAGAACTACCTGCTGAATTGCTATCCATAATATCATTCAAATGAAGAGAATCGAAACTCTTTGAAGAGAATGTCCGAAAGTTATAACTGGATTGAAAGTAGTACATTAAGAAATAATAAATTTAAAGATATGTCACTTTCTACTTATTTGTCGCATAGAAGCAGCCAAAACTAATGGTTTCGGCAAAGAAAAACTGTAAGAGTAATTCATAAGAGAAACTAGAACAATCCAAAGTAGAAAATTCAGAAAGTATAAACAACTATATTATAGAGAATTAGGGAATGTTAAAGTAAAAACTTTATATAAAAAAGACAAACAAGCTGACATAGAATTGTCTAAATAATAATAAATAGAATAATAAAAAATTAATTAATTATAACTAGATTTGATAAATAAGTTTATTTAGACCAAGTATAGAATAATATAAGTAAGTGAATAATTGAATAAAAATAAGTATAGATAAAATTATTAATAATTAATTAATTAAAATTAATAATAATAGATAAGAATAATAAATATTAATAATTAAATAAGAATAATAATTAATACATAATAATAATAGCATAATAATAATAATATAAGAAATAAAATATTAATACAACGAATAAATATAAAATAAAGATAATAAGTAATTAAAATTAATAAAAACATGAATTAATAATAGATAATAAATAACTTATATGGAATTGAAGTTAAAATTGTCAAATCAAAAATACTAACTCTTGTATTGTCTCAGCAAACAATATATACAAGTTAATGGCCTGTACATTCAATAGATTTATATTTTGAACGGCGACATAGTCTTACACTCCCAAAAGGGCTACTAGGGGCGACGTTTTTCGTTCCATTTGAGCCAAATAATAATAATCAATTAATAATAGGATAGATAATAATGTAAATTAAGGAATAATAATGTAACGTAATAATAATAATAAAAATAAATAACAAGAATGAAGAAGTCATGAGATGATATATCAAATTTATGAAAATATAATGAAACATTAATCTTACGGAACAAGGCCTTCAACATATAATTATAAGACAAAATAGAAACATTGAACTGAACAATAGAATAATAATAAAGTAGAACCTTAGAGAATAACAGAAATAAAAATAATAAAGTAATAAAGGCATTAACCAAACATAATAATAGTTGTTATATAACATAAATAATATTACATAATACATAATACATAGTAATATTAACAAACTAATAATAATAATAAAAATAATGACATGATAAGCCAATAAGTAATAATACATAATAATAATAATAATAATAATAATAATAATAATAATAAAATAATAATAAATTAATAAGTAATAAATAGATAATAATAAATAAAGTTAAAAGTAAAAAAAGGTACCCGGGAACATAATAATACTTTACAAGTACATTAATTAAATAACATTATAATCCCGGAATAATTCAACGAGAAATAATAGATAAGCAGAGTAACGACAGGAGAATAATGGTGATAATAATAATGGGAGAATGGAATAATAATTACATTAAGCTAATAATAATCAATATTTAATATAATATTCATACGGTATAACATCCTAATAATAAATAGATATAATATATAATAAATAATAAATAGATAAAATACAGATACTCTAAGTAAAGATAAGTCATAAGAAAACTAGCAAACGTAACGTCATTAATTGATGATAAACAACAGTCTTCACTTATAAATAATTTATAATATATGTTAAATACCCAAGAGGGTAAAGTAAAATGAAGTGTACTAAAAGTATTAAAAATGAAAAATAATAGTAATAATGAAATAAAGTATTATATAATTAATAAAAATAGATTATGAAAGTGAAAATAAAATAATAGATATATTATTAATAAAAGCAGATAACGCAAAAAAATAAAGGTTTACTAATTAAGCTTAAAATATAACCAACCTCAACCCATCTAACGGATGGAATAATAATCACACTAATGATGATGGGAATAATAATAGCGATAAAATAACTTGAAGTTGATATAAATGATAAGTAAAATAATTAAGGTAATAATCAATAATAATTGCTCTATGAACTAGGAACCAATTGAATAATAATAATAATAAATAATATGTTAATTGAATTAGATAAGTAGATTGGCCATAATGGAAGGCTCAGTATAATGCGATTAATAACAAAACACTAAAAATTGAGGTTAGTTATTATTATAATAATAATGGTAAATAATAAATATTAATAATAAGTAAGGTAAATAACTTAATAAATTAATATAAAGTAATAGAAATATAAGATTAATAGATGAATAATAATCCTCTAAATATTAGGATAACGATTAACTAAGGGTATGAAAATCCATAGTATTGGCAATCATTAAAGAATAATAATAAGTAATAAGAATAAGTTTAATAATAATATAGAGAATAATGAAAATAAATTAAATAATAATAATATTTAATTAATATAACAATAATGAAATATATAATTAATAAGAATACAATTTACATAGTGAATAAAAATTAATACGATGGAAAATGGGAAGGGGGGACGGACATATTTCAAATGATCAATAAGGTACATAATACAATTTAATAGTGGGATAAATAAGTGGGGGAATAATTAAAATAACGGGTATAATAATGAAAATTTAGTACTGAGTATTATAAAATATAGGATTATATGGATCTATAAGACTTTTAGTGACAATAATAAAAAAGAAATAAATCACAATTAATAAAGAATAATAAACTAGTAAAAATGTTATTTTATAATTTTAAGAAATAAAACTTAAAGAATATCAACATTTCTGCCAAAGTGGCAATATTTTAAATTATAATTAAAAATCCAAAATAATAATAATAATAATTAAATGGAATAATAAAATGAATTAATGACAGTAATATAAATTGGGAGATAGTTGTTGATGAAGGAAATTTTAAGGGATATAACAGGATAATAGATTAATAAAAATAATAATCAGTATCATATTGAAATAAAATAATGGTAAATTAACCAGCGCAACGATGCACTCTTGAGGCATACATTGGTACTAATGCTTGACAGTGTTAATAATGTGTAGTGAGCTCTAATTTAGGATGATAAGGAACCAAGTAATTTGGAGTACATTATTAGTAATAAAAATTAATTGTAAATAACAATAATACAAATTATACCATTATAATATACATCTAATAATAATAATAATAATAATATGATAATATAATAATTTTGAATATAAATAATAATGAGATCAATTTATACATAATTCAAATAATAATAATATACGAATCATATTAATATGATAATAATAATAATAAATGTAATAATAAATGATATAATAATTAATATTAATAATGAATAATAAATAAGTGAATAATAATAAATATATAAAAATTAATAATAAATGGTACTATATAGTATTCATTAATATCAAACCCCTAAGATTCTATCAATTGATACTTGTTGATTCATTAAGTATATATTACAATTTCGAGGAACTTAATAGAGAGCTAAATGAACTTATTAATGACTGCTATATAACGAGAATCGTTCCACCAATTACGACGTTTCGATTATGATCCATAACGAGTAAGAAAGGTAGGAATGTCCTCGTGTTGTATTGTGAGATAATAAGAAGCTTTCTGATATTTCTTATCGAAAACGACCCAAATGGGTTGGGACTCTTTGATAACTGTTTTAAAAGGAGAGATATGTTACATGTACAAATTCTATAGCCCTCTATATGAGGTATGGCCCTCCGCGATTTCGTGTAGGGATCGATATTTCTGCTTAGTGTTCTAAGGTATGGAAATTTAGCTGCTACGGGCAGAGGGATGGTTATGTTCTTAAAGTTCTGGTTTGTTGTTACAAGTTTATGTTATGTCAAAAAGTTTCCCTATTTATGCAAGTGTCCATTGTCTGTGAATTTAATACTATGTGGATCTACCTCTACTAAGTATAGTGGTATAAAAGATCATAGTTTAGCTTTAGTAGACAAATTTTTTGATAATAGTGGGGTTGATGTGTATAACACGGTCAGTTTCGGGTGGGCCCATTGATTATTACCCACGATGATTAATTTCTTCTGCATTAACAGTATTATGAGTATGTAGCAGGTATTCGACTTGTGCAACAACACCCCAAATTATGAAAAGATCAAGTTTAGAGATAGGGTTTGAGGAGTAATAGAACAAGGACATATAGTAAAAGGTCTTCTTAAAAAAAATGAGTTTATCCTCCGGAACCAAAAATTCCTTATCTGTAAATAATTGCATAGTTAAGCATTAAGACATTGCTAATGAGACCATATTATGTGTTCTTTGAAAAAGCTGTATACCCCATCAAGCGAATTACACCTAGTAATCTTGGCAAGACAGAATAGACCGGATTATAGTCAGTATATATATATTTTAGCTCTCTACATTACGAAATATAAGCAGAGGGGTTCTTTTGATTGGTGTTAAGATTACTTTAAAGAAGTAATATTGTTTTTGTTAGGATCTTAGGGAGAGTATGTTTGCCAAGGCTACCCATGTATATAAATGTTTCTTAAATTCCGATTATTACTTTTTCGTTAAGTTGTGTTGGTGGAGGTTACGGTTACTTGATATAAAGATATGCAGTCGTGAAGTGTCCCTGTCAGATATGAGTGACGGTGTATTGCAAGTGTTGACAATTTTGGAAGAGTCATTCGTACTATATGATTAAAGAATAGCTTGGCCCCAGTAATGTATAGAGCCCTGAGGGGCACACCATGGGAAATGAGGCAATAATGATGTTGTGTCTCCTAAATGAACGTATGTGTGTTCGGTCAGATAAGTAAGACTGAAACCATTGTAGTTGGCCAGTAGTGATACCTAAATCTCTCTGAATGCTTGAAGAGTAGGTTGTGGTGGAACTAACATCGAATCTATGCTTTCGAGAAATTCTAATAAGTAAGAGGTACACATGTTGGTTTTCTTTTAGTTCTTTGTAGTTCCAGTTTTTCAGTAAGGGAATTACCAGGAGCATGCCTCTGTGTAGTGTTGCGGGTTTTTGTGAACCAAATGATTTTTGTGTATATAAGCCCAGGTTTTGATTGCAAAATAATTAGTAAGTTGTGACATGACTAATTATCTCCAAGATTTTACCAGTTGTACTGTATTAAAATCGGACGAGAGTTTTTCTGAAGGGAGGTGTCAGGGCTCTTGGGAACAGGGGTAACTTTTGCGATTTTTAATTATAAGGTTGGATAGTAATGTAATTCAAGTGAGTTGTTATAAAGAACGTTGCTTATTTAGGTGAGATGTCTTTTTTACACTCTTTAATGTTATATCTCAGTTTCGGACACTCTGAAGGGTCGCCAGCTTTTATTCATATGAGACCCACTTATACACACTTCAACAGCGTTCAGATGTTGATATTCTTTTCAAATGCGAAGTTCTTGCCCTTCGTGCCGGTCTTATAATAGTCGGCAAAATTCTCCTCTTGTTTCTGGGAGGCTTCGGCTTTCTAAGGCTGCCCCTTACGTAGTGAAGTAGGAGTTCAATTCATTGACTATTCGTTGCTTGTTTGTAACTATTTCATCACCTATTTTTTGAATTCATCAATTTTTTGTTTTCTGTTGTATTGTGGACGGGTTAGGAATTGTCAGTTTAATAACGATGTCCGTTGTAAACGGGGATCTGCGTTTGAGCCTGTTTTGGGATTTAGTAAGCAAGGGTACAGAAACTAAGCTGTTGGATTTCCTTATTAATTTTTTTAGTTGTTGAGGCGTATTCTGTGTAAACATGCATCGGTATGGTACAAATCTTAGACTTTTATGTAGAGTGTGCTTTTTGTGTTTAATTTGAATGTTAATAATGCTACGTTGTGCATACCACTTATTTGCACATTGTATCTCGTTTCTGATTATTGTCTTGTGTGTTTTGGGGAAGTTGGTCGTTATCATACGTGCTCATATTAATAATTGGAGCTAATTTTTTGTATTTTTTCAATCTAGGTCAAAAGTCTTAACGTCATAGGACAAAAGAGAAGTCTTGTGTATAATTTATGTGTGAAAACTCGATAGAAATGTTTCGTTTAGTGCGTCTTCTGATATTAGCCTATATTTTCATTTCTCTTTTGCACTAGGGGAACATTAGAAGTGTCTACTCTACTCCTCCATCCCTATACATCCAATCAACACTTTGTTAAGGATTCTAAGGATTTTGTTGAGCCACGATTATTAGAACACATATGGTCAATGATAGTGATGTTTATTGGCAATCTGAAATTGAGGTGTGTAATAATAATAATGAAATAATAACAATAATATGATTAATACATAAATAATACATAATTAAATAATAAATTATCAATAATAATATACATAATATATAAGTAATAACTTATAAAATAATAATAATAATAATAATAATTAAAATAATAATTAATATAATAATAATCAATAATAATAATTAATAATAAATAATAATAATATATTAGAATTAGGTGGGGGCATGGATTTACCATTTGGATTTCAAACCAATTGGAGTTATTAAACCACTGGTTTTAAACCACTTTAAAAAAAGCCATGGATTGGCTTTAGATACCATAAAAAAACAAGCATAAAATAATTTAAGAAATTTGCTAATTATATAATGGTTTTCTTATGTTCAGCAGTTGATAGGATTCACCGCGTTTATACTCAAATTTTTCAGTCGAGAGTAATGCTGAAACGAGCAAATGAAAGAATTTTCTGCTGATTTTATTGTTTTATTGTTGAGAATGTTATATATATATATATATATAAGTATATATATATATATAATTAATAGTTGTGTATATATAATGTATATATATGGTGATAGTGGATATATGATACTATGACTAGATGGATATATATCATATCTATATATATATATATATATATATATATATATTATATAGGTATATATTAAATATAAATAAAATTATATACGGAGTAACTTTAATAATAGTAATAATTAAAGAGATTATAAAAAAAGATTATAAAACTGATAATAAAGTATATATATTATAATAGTAGAGTGTTATCTAGGAAGTACTATGTATAGTTAAAAATACCAATTATAAGGGCATAAAGCACGATACCTCGTATATATACTATATATATATATATATATATTAAGAATATTATACCATCATTGTTAATAAATAATAATCTAACCTAAATATATTAATATATGATATAGTTGTGTAATGGCTATTAACATAGTGTTTAAATATATCTATGTTTTTACTTGAAGATACTCTCGAGATTCTAGTTTCTACCAATCACATGCACATTTACAAAAGCCCTCTCTCATTAAACACACCTCTCTCGGACCAGCACCGGGCACTGGACGTAGTGTAGGCCACGCATCAACCAAGCTAGACGCAAATGACTGGCTAACGGTAAGTAATGATGCGTTAATGTATCATTCTGGCAGACAAATTATTGAATATGGCGTAGCTAGAAGAAGCTTAATCAACCAGCTCAACAGACAGAGATTTACTGCGAAGAAGTCCAAAGAGAACGGTCTTCCGCTTGCGACCTCGGGTTGATCCATGCCAGGCAGGAACAGAAGCTCGCTCTCTCTCGGGAATCTATTGTTAACCAAACTAACAGCACACAGTCTTCCAGTCAGATGAGTATCGATAAACGCAGGGATGGGATCTGTGCTCGGCACATTAAATGTAGAGCAGCAATGGTCTACTCCCATTTCATTAACAAGTGACTAACTATTTGATCCGCAGACAGTCGTCGTTTAGTCAGCAGTGCACTCCTTCATCTTGGTACAGATCTGTCAAGAACATAAGCGATGAGAAGGTACGGTGCGATAATACGAAAACTCGTAATACATAATATTAGATACATGCATAACATTGGAATCAACTCGCTACCACATGTATGTGTGGAGAAGTAGGGATCGATCTTGGATGATCAACTTTTGCTGGCTCGCACGAATACAATTGTAGCGTGCAACATAGCACCTCTGGAACGAGCTAACGGAAAGTATAGAACTTTGTCGATGCTTTTATTGTCAGCTATAATTCTCTTAAGATATTACATTCAAGATATGGCCGAACTTCTAATTACTGCGATGTAATCTCCTCATTATCTACTTCGTCTAGTCCATCTACTTCTACTCTACTACTGCGGCCTCTACTCTCGTTTCAATCTCTGTCTGGTGGGCCCTCGTAGTGAACCCACTATAGGATCTAGGAATCACGCACCACTATGATTATAGTATTTATTAATAGCTATACCCAGCTTAAAGCACTACTCCGCAAAAGTGAAACTACAAGTCATACGCTATACCCATAGTAAAATTATAATGTCAGAACGGGCAGAACCAGCGGCGAAGAAAACCACGGTACTCCAAAAAAGAACAAATAAAAAGAAATAAATAACTCTATAATATCAAGATCATAGTTAATCATAATAATCGATACATCTCAATTGGCATTATAACATAATACTACGATACCTGATAACTACCTACTAAGCTCAGTATCTCCTGAGGAGATTATAATATCCGGGGATTACGGTATCTCGAGTAGGTATATATAATTCCTTATATTCAAATTAAAGCGCTAAATAAGAATTCAATGTGTATATTCATTATAGGTTTAATTTGAATAAACACGTTTAGTCTCGATGATGCGATTTATATTTATCTTATATCTGTTCTTATATGCAACATTATGCTAAAGGTACACAAGTAGTAACCTGCTTCTATATATTTGCAAAGAATAGAGATAAAATATAGATAACTAATAAATGAAACAATTTATATAATTCATTTAGTGTACTTAGTTTACT